>JAOQMS010043922.1:0-11069 GCA_027563885.1 Erythroxylum longipes | reverse complement strand
CTCCGTTATCTTAGGTTATGTGTCGGAACGACCTACGGGCGTCCCGATGCGTATCCTAGGGTAATGGGGTGTTACAAGTGGTGGAAAACAATTCCAAGCAGTACCATCAGGTCTTTTAGTTTGAGATGGGAAGACTTTTTAAGAGTCTTCAAGGAAAATTACATGCCCAAGATCTACATAGACAGAATGATGAAGGTATTTCTGGATATGAAGCAGGGCAGTTTGTCTACGGCAGAGTATGAGGTTAAGTTCAATGAGTTGATAGGATATGCTACTGCCTTGATTCCTACTGAAGAAGACGAGTGCAGGATATTTAAGACAGACTGAACATGAAAATCTAGACAAGGTTAGCTACTTCTAACTTGGGTAGTTTTATGAAACTACGAGCTACCTCGATTCCCATTAAGTAGTTATTAAAGGATAATCAGTTTAAGTATAGATCAGAGTCTAGATAGAAAAGGCCCAGTAAATCGTAGGGTAGTTCTTGTACAAGGTTTAGTAAGCATCAGAACCGAGCTTTCAGACCACCGATTAGATCAAGACAACTGTGGTTCAGACAGAGAGGTAGTTTTGTTCAATCTGGTAGTAGTATAGGTGTATTATCGAGTCAGTTGTTAAATTTTGAACACTATGGGAAGAAACATAGTGGTGAATGCTGGAAGTGGACAGGAGCTTGCCTTTGATGTGGCTCATTTGATCATCAAGCCAAGGATTCTTCTGTTGTGTATAGAGCACTGTTTGGTAGGACAGGTAGTGTGGCAACAAAAACTACGGTTTAGCAGAGCCGAGCCAATGGGTCTGGACGAAGCAGCTGTGGGAGAGGTAGAATGAGTTTTGGAAGTGCTACTTGTAAGACTAAGGTGCAAACTAACCAACTGCAGTCTCAGGCCCGAGTCTATTCCTTGATGAGATAAGAGGCTCAAGAGTCTCCAGATGTCATTGTAGGTGTGTTACTTATATTTACATTTGAGGCTTATGCATTGCTAGATCTTGAATCTATGCATTCTTTTATCATACCGCATATGGCATCTAGGTTGCATTGTGATAGAGAGTTATTGAGATATGGATTAGAGGTCAGTAAACCGATAGGTAGTACTACCATAATAGGGAAGTCTGTAAGAGGTGTTTGATTCGAATTAATCAAGCAGAGTTATAGATAGACCTGATTATGTTACCGCTAAAGGAAATAGATGTTATCCTAGGCATGGATTGGCTTACTGCTTATAGGGCCATCTTAAATTGTTATACTAAGGAGGTAATATTTGAATCTCCTAATCAGCCGAGAGCAGTGTTCAGAGTGTTAAGTGTGTGATGAAAGTCAAATAATAATAATAATAAAAGTGTGTGAACTGTTTTGATGAATTTGTCAAGTGCGTAGATAAATATAAGTGGTACAAATCATCAAATCCAGATGATACTTAATTAATGAATAAGACAAATCAGACGAAGCATAAGAATCTAAGCAAGTCGATGTAATTGAAGAATGTGTTAGAATGATAGTTAGTTAGAGTTAACTACAGGACTCAACTAATAATAGACTTTAGAAGACTTGATAAGCAGATTTCTCAAGAAGACCGTTGGAGACTTTGGCTATAAATATTAGTCGTAGTCGTAAACTTCAATTTTAATTTTTTCATGTACAAAAATACTTAGAGAAATTATGTGCTCAAGTGCTTATGTTGTTAAAAATATTTTGAGAGAAAAGAAAGAAAGAAAGAGAGAGAGAAAATACATCTATAATGTGAGTGTGAAAGCTCAAACAATATCTTTTTGAGAGGAAAGAAGGCTAGAGCTTGAAGAGGAAGAAGATAAAATATACTTTGTGAAAGAGACCTGAAGAGGCTCTGAAAGTGTAGAAATAATACTTATAACATTGAAGGAGATAGTGAAATCTCAAACAAACGCTAAAGATTCAACGTAGCCAAAGGTTAAGGGTGAATCACTATAAATCGTAGTGTCATATTCTCTAACTCTTACCTTATTAATTTTCTTGTTATTAGAAGAATAGATACTAATTTTTGATATTGCATTAGTCATCAAATCAAGTGCATTATTTAAACATGTAATCGTTTGAATTTGTCTAAAAAATCAAGATGATTTTTAAGATTCATATCTTAGATGATTTAACACAATTCAACCCCCCTTCTTGTGTATTTTACATATTATACGTGATTTCTGTATTAACATTTGATTTACTTGGTATCAGAGCAAGGATTCCAAGAAACACTCTTACAATGTAAGGATAAAGATCCATGGCTAAATCACATGTTTTTATAGTAGAAGGTGCCTCGGTCTCAAGAGCACTTTCATTCAATGGTGAAGATTATCATTATTAGAAGGACAGGATGCGACTCTTCATAGAATCCACACGTATTGATCTTTGGGATATCATTGAAAATGGTCCATACATCCCAACAGACAACGAAGGAAAAAGCATCTCTCATAACCAATGGCCAATTGATTAGAAAGCTCGCTTTCAATTAAACTCAAAGGACAAGTTCTTTTTAAGTTATACTCTAAGAAGAAGTGAATAGATAAGGTTCATAGATGTGAATCTACAAAGGATATTTGGGATACATTAGCCATTACACATGAAGGCACAAACTAGGTGAAAGAATCCAAGATTGGTACGAAAGACGATGAGTGTTTTGATGATTTCAAACAATTATTAATGGACTTAAGGCTCTGGGAAGAATCTACGACAGTCAAGATTATGTTAGAAAGATTCTTAGAAGTCTTCTAAAAATATGGAGACCTAAAGTAACAACAATACAAGAGGCCAAGGATTTAAGCAAGTTGAAGCTAGACAAATTGCTTGGTTCACTGAAAATTCATGAAGTAGAGCTTGATGTAGAAGACAAACCCAAAAGGGATAAATCTTTTGTATTGAAGGCTGGTTAGAAGAATCAGAAGATGCAGAAAAATAGAAGTACATCTTAAAAAGCATTAAAGAATGAAGAAAGCAAGAATGATGATACTAGTGAATTTGATCAAGATTTAAGTGAAAATACAGATGAGCTATCTTTCATTTCCAAAAAATTTAGAAGGATGTGGAAAAAGAAATTAATGGGAAATAAAGACTTCTCTTTCAAAAAGAATAGCAAAGACGATTCGATAAATGAGAAAAGTTATATCATTTGCTACGAGTGTAATAAACTAAGACATTACAAGTCTGAATGTCTGTTGCTTAAAAGAAAACAAAAGAAAAGTCAAGACAACAAAAAGAGCATGATGGCAACATGGGAAGATCTGGATTCGTCTAAATCTGAATTCGACTGAGAAACATCAGAACAAGCAAATATATGCTTGATGGCTAAAGGGCAAAGTGAGATGAGGTAATTTCTAACTTTGATGATCTTCAGGATGCCTATTTAGAATTGTTAGAAGATTCACATGTTATTTTAAAACAATATAGGTTATTGAAAAAGAAATTTGTTGAAAATATAAAGAACACAAAATTCTTAGAAGAAGAAAACGTCTGCCTCAATAAATAAGTAAACGATATGAAAAAGAAAGTAACCGTAGATAGATCTGAGGAAATTAATCATTTAAAACAAAGGATTAATATTCTTTCAGCAGATTTATCACAATTTACAGAAAGTACAAAAAGGATAAATGACATGATTGGAAGTTATAGACATCCAAATGATAAAAGCGGTTTAGGCTTCAGTAAGAGAAATACTATTTATAATAGTAATGTTCTTCATAATAAGAAGTTTGTTCATAATAGGAATTTTGTTGCTAAGAAAAATAAACAATATTCTTATTATTCAAAGAAAAATTATAAGACTAAACCCAAAGGACCCAAGAAAATATGGATACCTCAAAAGGATATAATTTATACTACAAATCTCCTTACTTGGAAGAAGCAACCACCACCAATGATATTTGGACAGTGGCTGCTCACGACACATGATGGACAGAAGGTCTATGTTCCTAGACCTCCAACATAAGCAAGGAGGATTAGTAACTTTTGGAGACAACAAGCAGGGCAAAATAATTGAGATTGGCAAAATTGGTATGGACTCCCTTTTGTTTATTGATAATGTTCTGCTAGTTAATGGCTTAAAGCATAATCTAATTAGTATAAGTCAATTACGTGATTATGGTTTTGAAGTATCCTTTAATCAAAATTCTTATATAGTAAAAAACAAGGATGGTTCCATATTCTTTTCTGCTAAGAGACGAAATAATCTCTATAAAATCAATATAGATGATTTAAAAAGTCAAAATATTTTATGTTTTATATCAAAAGAAGATGAGAAACTGATTTGGCACAAAAAGCTAGGTCATGTTAGCTTTAAGCATATTTCCAAATTAGTTAGACTTGATTTGGTAAGAGGCTTACCAAAGACAAGTTTTAACAATGATTTGTGGAAGTTATCAAAAAGGAAAACAAGTTAAAACATATTTTTCATTTAAGAACATTGTAACTTCGTCTAGACCTTTAGAGCTGTTACATATAGATTTGTTTGGTCCAACTAGAATAGCAAGTCTTAGTAGAAAGAAGTATGGTCTCATAATTGTTGATGACTTTACTAGATTTTGTTGGATATTGTTTTTATTACATAAAGACAATTCTCTTAAATGCTTTAAAGTTTTATCCAAAAAGTTTCAAAATGAAAAAGGAATTTATATCACTGGAATTAGGAGTGAGTATGGTGGAGAATTTGAAAATGAAAAAATCAAAATGTTTTGTGAAGAGAATGGAATTTTCCATAATTTTTCTGCTTCTAAAACTCCTCAACAAAATGGAGTTGTAAAGAGGAAGAACAGGATGATTCAGGAAATGGCAAGGACTATGTTATATGAAATGAATCTTCCTAAGTACTTCTGGGCAGAAGTCGTAAATATAGCTTGTTATATTCAAAATAGAGTATTTTTGTAACCTATTTTAAATAAAACTCCATTCATCCTTTTGTTTGAAAATGCACTATCTTAAATATAAAAGAAAATTTGGATAAATTTGATTCTAAGATCAATTCAGGAATTTTTCTAAGTTATTTTATTAATTCTAAAGCTTATACAGTTTATAATCTTGTTTGTAGATCTGTTGAAGAATCTATGCATGCAAAATTTAATGATGATTCTTATCTAGATAAAAGAGACGATTCTGATGATGAAACTCTACCAGCTCCCTTAGTTAATAACCTAGACGATTCACTACTAGACGATCCATTTGATAAAGTGATAGATAGTTCTTAAATTATTAGCTTAAGAAAAGACTGGAAATATAAGTCTTCTCATCCAAAAAACCTGATTATATGAGAAACATTAGAAGGAGTGAGAACTAGATCTAAGTTTAGAAGAGAGGCCAATGTAGCATTTCTTTCTAAATTAAAACCTAAGAAAATTGATGAAGCTCTTCAAGACAAAGCTTGGATTTTAGCTATGGAAAAGGAGTTAAATCAATTTACAAGAAATAAAGTTTGGTCTCTACTCCCTAAACCCCCTAATAAATCTATCATAGGTACTAGATGGGTTTTCAAGAATAAACTAGACAAATCAGGGAAAGTAACCCGTAACAAAGGTAGATTAGTAGCTCAAGGCTATAATCAACAAGAAGGAATAGACTATAATGAAAAATATGCTCCTGTAGCTAGACTAGAAGCTTTTTTGAATGGTTTTATAGACGAAGAAGTTTATATGAAACAACCCCCAGGTTTTGAAGACACTGATAAACCTAATTGTGTGTATAACTTCATAAAGCTTTGTATGGATTAAAATAAGCACCTCATGCATGGTATGATCGTCTGAGCTCATTTTTGATTAAAAATGGTTTTGTTAGAGGTCAAGTAGATAAAACATTATTTCCGAAGGATATTAAAAATGATTTTATAGTTGTACAAATGTGTGTAGATGATATCATTTTTGGCGCTACTTCTAGAAAATTATGTTCAAGTTTTGAAAATATTATGAAAAATGAATTTGAATTGAGTATGATGGGTGAATTAAAGTTCTTTCTTGGTTTACAAATTATAAAAACTGATGAAAAGATTTTTATTCATGAACAAAAGTATATCAAAGAGCTTTTAGTCAAATATAAAATGGAAAATGTTAAACCTATGCCTACTCCTATGCATCCATCAATCGTCTTGACTAAAGATGACGCTGGCAAGAAGTTTGATCAAACTCTCTTTGGAGGAATTATTCGTTATTTACTTTACCTAATTGTAAGCAGACTTGATATAATCTTTTGTGTTTGTTTGTGTGCAAGGTTTCAAGTAGCTCCTAGAGAATCTTATTATATTACTGCTAAAAGAATATTGAGTACTTGGAAGGTTCTACTGATCTTTGCTTAATGTATAAGAAAGGTAAAGATTTTAGGTTAATTGGTTACTGTGATGTTGATTATGCTGGAGATAGGATTGATAGAACGAGTACAAGTGGAGGTTGTCACTTTCTTCGTCATAATCTAATTTCTTGGTCAAGCAAGAGGCAAAGTTCAATTGTTCTATCTACAGCAGAAGTTGATTACATGTCAGCTGCAAGCTGTTGTTCACAGATATTATGGATAAAGTATCAGTTAGAGGATTATTCTATCCAAGAAGATCAGATTCCAATCTTCTGTAACAATATAAGTGCTATCAATCTCTCAAAGAATCTAATACAACACTCAAGGGCAAAGCATATTGAAGTTAGACACTATTTTATACAAGACTATATACTGAGAGGGATCATCAATCTACAATTTGTTGAGATGAATCAACGATGGGTAGATATCTTCACCAAACCCTTAAGTGAAGACAAATTCAAGGGAATCAGAAGAAATCTAAATATGTTGATGTTAAATGACCATTCGTCTGAAACTCCATAATCTAGATGATTCGTTCTGAAGAAGCTGAAAAGTCGTAAGTTTTTAGACTAAACAGTAATGGTAACTTTTACTCGGTGGTTTCAATTTCATAATTACCAGTGGATCAGTTGCAAAAGTTACAAACGGTAACTTTTTAAAAGTGTATATAAAAAGAGCAATCATTTTAAAATCTATAACACCTTACACTCTAGAATTTCCGAAAAAAACTTCGAAACCAACTTGTTCAGAGTATTCTCAACAAAGAGAATCCAACACTTTGTTCTAAATATTAAACTCTTCTCATTTCATCTCATATCTTTCTCTTGATTTTCTCTATATACTATCCTCACTTCTTAAAGAGAAATACATTTCTTTGTTTAGTGTTTATCTTTTATAGATTAGAAAATGCTGAAATCTCTTGTCTATGGAAGACTCGTCGATTTCATTTCCTTAAAGAATGCTCAGATGAATATCAAACCTGAGATTGAAGCAGTTGGATGGAAGAACTTCTTCAACATCTAAGATCCAATGCATCTGAATGAAATATATGAGCTCTAGAAGAATGTGAAGGTAGTTGACAATACCTTGGTATCGATGGTAAATGGGTTATCGGTAATAATTACACAAGATTCCATGGTGGAGGTTATTGGGTGTGCAAATGAAGGAGCATAATTGTTCAACAATACAAATTGGATCGGTCAAAGTCATTTAGACAAAGCCAACATCAATCGACAACTATATAGATTTAGTAATCCAGGAGTCAAGAAGTCTTCAACCCTCATTCCGATGGCTAGCGTTCTTCACTCACTTTTTCTCCATTATATCCTACCGAGAGCAGGATCAAAGGATGTGGTGACAATGAATGATGAACACTGTCTGTTTCATTTTCTCACTCACCAACCTATTAATCTTCTATTTTTGATTCTCAAGTACATGATAAAGGCTAGGGAGGAATATCATTTAAAGAGTGGTTCTTTACCTTATGGTATGCTGTTAATAAGATTTTTTAAAGCATTTAGAATCCTACTTGATAGAGGAAACAGAGTAAAGCTGAATGTTAAAAGTATTATCAATGTCTCTAATATTCACAAAATAGGGATCCAAATGAGAGCCAAAGTGAATGAAGATTTCACACCGAAAGCACATCTAAGGGGGAGCTTTCAATAAGATGAAGCAAAGGAAATGTTCTGTCTGAAAAATAAGCAACATCTCAATTATTAGAAAGAATATCAGCAAGGGTAAAGGTTAAACAATTGTCTGATAAGTTGATATAAGCCAAGACGATTCCATAAAAGAAGGAAAGCAAGGTTCAACAACCAACTCACCAAGTGTTTTTAAAGAAGAAGGCTGAGACGCTCCAATCAAAAAGGCTCAATAAGTCAAGAAGGTCACCAAGATTAATGACTTTACGACAATAAGAACAGAAGAAGAAAAGAGTTTTGATTCTTGGTGTAGACTCTGAGAGTGAAAAGGAGCAAGAGAAATAACAACATCCAGTCAAACCAACCTTCTTTATCCCTCAGATTCAACAAGAACAACTGTCTGAAGAGACAGAGATAAAAAGGAAGTTAGTGTTTGAGAAGAAGAAGCCTCAACAACAACTACCTTTCAAACCAGTAGAAGAACAAAAGAAGACGAAACCCATTCAGAAGAAGAAGGTTTCATCGACTAATGTCCCACAAAAGACACAGACTGTTGAAAAGAAGATGAACACATCGTCTGAACAGCAATTAATAACTTTCTACCCTCCTCACCCAACGAAGAAAGAAGATTTGAAGACGAAGGTCATAGAAGAATCAACACCTAATCATAATAAAGGATCAATTATCATCAGAGAACCTGCTATGTAGAAAGTTACGGTTCAAGTTGAACCTATAACAGTAAATGATTAGTCGATACATCTTCTAAATCACAAAGAACGAAGATTATATAGTATTCTGTGAGACTAAAAGGTAGAACCATATCCATTGAAGATTACGAAAAATCCTTATACAATCTATCCAATGATAAGCAGAACGACAATCAAGATTGTACCAGATGTACAACCTAGAATTCCAGCACCAGTAGATAGTAAATAAAAAGGGAAGACGAAGAAGTTTCTTGAAAGATAAGAAGATGATTTCACAGAAGAAGAAATTCAAGCGATAGTAAAGAGCGTAGACGATGTATGTCATATAACTCAACCTGAAAGCGTCCATATATCACATCATATATTAAGGGCATCTGGAAGTAATTTTGGAGCATCTATAAAGACGAAAGCTTCAAGTTAGTTGGCTTAATATCAGAAGGACAGTATGAAAGTATCATAATTGAAGGTATTGATTTTAACTTAGAAACCTTTGTGCATTTGTTTATTCATATCAAACCATTAGGTTTCATTCCTTCAGTTAAAACTATTTTACACCTTCTAGGGCAACCGATTTATAAGTTACCCTGACCTGATGATCTTGATATCCCTGTTGAAAAACTACCTTTCAAACTACCCTCTATTAGAATCATTGAATTAGATGATTCACCTAGAAAACCATCTATTTTTAAGCATGTTCATCCACTTAGTGAAATACTACAAGACCCTACCATTAATTCAGTGCTCTTGAAGAATTTCATCGAATGGACTGAAGCTAGTCACAAGCTGACGGAAGTTCAAGAAGCCTTAGCTAAAAGCATTGAGAAAATCAATACTAAGGTTGATATACTAGGTGCAGTAGGTGATCTTCATAAGGAATTAGCACTTCTACGTGTTTCTATAGAAGAAGACCTCAAAACGATCCGCACTGATATTCAACAAATGTTTTCTGAAATTATAAAGCATCTGAAATAATTTTTTTGATTAATAACAAATAGGGGGAGAGAAGATGAGATAGGGAGATATAGATAGATAGATAAATAGAATAGTAGAAAGGAGTTTTGAATATAATATTCGTATATTACATCTTTGTATATTTGTCTGAATATTATTCGTCTAAATTTTTTTATCTTCTAATATTGTGATAATTTGTTATCATCAAAAAGGGGGAGATTGTTAAGTTAAGAAGACTTTACTTCTTCTATTGATTTTGATGAAAGTCAAATAATAATAATAATAGAAGTGTGTGAACTGTTTTGACAAATTTGTTAAGTTCGCAAATAAATTTAAGTGGCACAAATCATCAAATCAAGACGATACTTAAAAGTTGAATAAGATGGACCAGATGAAGTGATCAAGTCTAAGACATCAGATGAACCATAAAGCATACGAATCTAAGCAAGATGATGTAATTGAAGAATGTGCTAAGAACGTCAGTTAGTTGGAGTTAGTTACAGGACTCAAATAATAACGGACTTTATAAGACTCGATAAGCATATTTTTTAAGAAGACTATTGGAGACTTGGGCTATATCTGTTAGTCGTAGTCGTAAACTTCAATTTTAAATTTTGCATGTACAAAAATACTTAGAGAAATTCTATGCTCAAGTGCTTATACTGCGAAAAATATTCTAAGTGAAAAGAAAGAAAGAAAGAGAGCAAACACATCTATAACGTGAGTATGAAAGCTCAAACAATATCTTTTCAAGAGGAAAGATGGATAGAGCCTAAAGAGGCTAAGGAAGTAGATAAAGAATACTTTGTGAAAGAGACCTGAAGAGGCTCTGAAAGTGTAGAAATAATACTTGTAACATTAAAGGAGATAGTGAAATCTCAGAAAAACTCTGAGGACTGGACGTAGCCCAAGGCTAAGGGTGAACTAGTATAAATCGCGATGTCATATTCTCTAACTCTTACCTTTTTAATTTTCTTCTTGTTAGAAGAATAGATACTAATTTTTGATATTGCATCACTCATCAAATCAAGTGCATTGTTTAAACTTGTAACTGTCTGAATTTGTCAAAAAAATCAAGAAGATTTTAAAGATTCATATCTTAGATGATTTAACACAATTTAATCCCCCTTATTTTGTATTTTACATATTATATGTGATTTCTATATTAACAAGTGATTTACTTCACATAGGTATTAGCTAAGTAATGCTATCCAAGCTGATTTCATTTATGAGTGCTTTGATGTAACATCCCCTCACTGTGGGAAGGGTATTTTGGTAATTTGGAATGGGTTAGGATTGTTTAAAGTGTTTTTGCTATATTCATACATACATATATGCACATAAGTAGCAAATAGTGAATTTTTGCACATGCAAATGTTTGTACATGCATTCATGGCATTTTTCCGGTTTAATTGTGAATAACTGTGATTATTTGGAAAACATGCTTTTTGTGTGTAAAATTGGTATTGGAGA
>JAOQMS010043921.1:0-11069 GCA_027563885.1 Erythroxylum longipes | reverse complement strand
TCAACTTCATCTTAATCCAATTAACCTGAAAATATTACTTAACCAATTCTTTAGTTTTATTATTATCAAAACAAAGATAGATTTAATTTGTTAACCTCCATTGGTCCAACAGAACTTACCATTTAAAGGTAAATCAGTACTAATTAAGAGTGGCATATAAGTGACGAACATGGGAGCTTTTAGGGAATCAAATTAAGATGGCCTACCTTCATGAAAATAGCATCTGCCTTGGGAACACTCTCACAAACATGTCTCCCCCAACATGCTCTACACCTATAGTTTTTGAACAAGCCATTAGTACAATTGACATGATAATTAATAAATTGGCTAAACGATTACTTCATCATCATATATTACATATATCCGTAATACAATTTCAATTACCCGGATAAGCTGGTGCTTGAGCTAAGACGCGAGGAAAATCAAAATTAATGCCCTTAATGTGGGGATACTTGGATATTATCGCACTGAGAGTAACACCAATACCACCTCCATCATCAACCAACACGTGGATTCCATCAAACCCATTATAGATATCAAGAATCTTCACCATGATTAAGCTAGTGTGGTTGGACATCGCTCTGTTGAATACCCCATTGAATCTTGGATCAGTTGATTGGTATTGTATTGCTTTCATTCCATAAGCTTTTTGGAATGGAATCCCTCCTTCAAGTATCACATCGTTTAAGTGGTACCTGATGACAATCACCGCGGTATGACGTAATAACAGGAAAAGAAAGCAGAAGCAAATATAAGGGAGCAACAGGATATAGTCTGTTATTACCAACTCTTTGTGAAGACTTCGTCGTGGTGCAGCAGAAGCAGAGGAGCAACAGAACTCCCATCTTCATTCTTGGTAAGGAACTTGCATAAGGGTGCTGCGCTGTAAATACTCATCAAGTCCCCATCACTTTCATTGCGTTGCGAGTACTTGACCACATCGTAACTTGCCAACAGACGTAGCATCCGGTCTATTAACAAGGGAGCATCACGGTTTTTGGTGGGAATTCGGAGTGCAATTTCGGAGGGTGAGAGTCCTATGCCACCACTGGCAGTGGTGGCTTCAGATATTAAGTCTATAATATTCAGCTCTATGGCTGATTTTAGTACCATAGGGATTACTATGGCGTTAGCAAGCTGGATTGCTGACTTTCCTGTTTCTTCCTCTTGATCAGACATAGGCAAGAGTTGGGTCAGTGTTTTTCAGAATTCGCTAACTTTTGTCACTGATTAAGTTATGGGTTGTTGCGCTTATATTTATAGGTTCCCGCTTCTCAAGATTTTTCTTCGAAAATTTATATAAGTTACGGTAATTAATAATTATCATTATTAAATAAATTTTTAATATCTTTTTTATTTATAATATTAATGTTAACTAATAACTATTAAAAATACGTTTTCCTTTTCCTACTGAAAGTCAGATGAAAGATGGTCCATTTATTATCGTTTTATCGGCTTCTTTTCTCACTACTCAAAGTTGATAAACATCTACTCTCTTTTTTTTAACCCACGAGGTGATTTAGGCAGGCCCAATTATAGGAAGACATCTTTAAGCCATATATACTTAGATTAATCTCCGCTCGAGTTGGATAGGTTCTTTGTGGGAGGCAAAGTTCTAACTCCAAGTTTTAAACGGCTATATACATTAGGAAGGTTTGAACCCATGACTTCACTTAAGTCAGGAGAGCCCTTTACCAACTCACCTGCGCTTGGGGTTGATAAATATCTACTATTTATTTTGAAGATCAATTTTGTTTCTTCAAATACTAATTAACGTTTAGCAGTCGTACAAAACCATTCGTGATTGAGAACATAAACAATGGCAACCTCTACTTTTGACGATAAAGTACTGGAAATACATGAATGAACATATGTACGCTACAATAGGCAAGGGTTTTGCGGATGCAAATATTCGTCGCTGAAGGATAAACACTCGTTTTCGTCTCATAAATAGTTACGAAAGCCCTGTTGGAAAATATTATTTGCGAGGTTTCTACAAAATTGTCGCCCAAACTTTTGTGCTCCGATATGAAATCCGTCACCAAAAGATATAGTCGAGGATAAATCAAATTGTCACGAATGATATATTGCGATGTTTCAATTTCGTGGCTAAACGTAATTAACTTTGTTAACCTATGCGTAGCTAATAAGTTTTAGAGACGATTTGTTTTTTTAGCAAAAAATATATAGCTATGTTTTGAGAACGTAGCTAAAGAGTATTGGAGATGTTTTACGAAATGTAGGTGAAAAGATGCAATGACGATTTTGTAATTGTAACTAAAAAGTTTTGTTGGCAAATTTTGATTTTTTACTTTAAAAATTTATTACTTAATTATAATGATTGATAACATTTTTAATACATCTTATTGGTTGTAACATTGTTTGAATTATAATTAATATTGTTTGAATTATTATTGGTAACATTGTTTGAATAGTAATTCAATAAATAAAAATTAAAAAAACAACTAATTTAAAATTACAAGGATTTTATATATAAATAAAATGTAATTAAATGTTAATTACAAAACTTAACAAAAAATTTATGTACAAACTAAGACGACTCCTCATCATCACTATTATTGACATACTTTGACCCAAGTAATTGTTTAACCATCATTTTAATCTTGGTCAACTGTTGTTCATTATAGTCCAATTTTGCTTCATTGCTATCTAATTTTTCTTCAATATGCTCTAACTTTTCTTCATTTTGTTGTAATTTAGCCTTAAGCGATTGGTTCTCTTCTTCAAGCATTGTTACATATGTTGGTCGTGATGAGGAAGAACCAATTGACTTAGGGCCAAACCCAAGATGATGTAGCCTAATTTTGTACCAAGGACATTATTACAAATGTCATCTATATTTGGCTCATTTTCGTCAGACAATGATTTTTGCAACAACTCCTTCATCTTATTCTATATTTTATAAAACAAAATCAATATTTAATTCAAATATAATCAGTGAGTACAACATATATAAATAAACTTAAAAATTAAACAAAATTTTATACTTACGTAATTATTCTGCGCTTCTTCAGACGTTCAACCTTCACCTTCTTTGTATTGTGTTAGTTTGTAGAGTGTGATCTTATTACACTCTTGTCCATGTAGTTGCATTTGACTTTGTGGTATTGAAAAAAAAAAGAATTAAAAACACAATAAATCATATTGTATTTTCTATTATGATTATGACTTATAACCAAAGAACTTACAAATTCACTTTGTACGATAACAAATGATTTGAAGCTAGTGTTGTGAGGAGTCTTCATTTTTGCCCTATTATCCTTGGATTTCTCACACTTTTCCTTAAAAAAATATTTATTAAATTATGTAACAATATTAATTGAAGCAAATGTGAGGAGAAAAAGACAAACCTTAACACTGATAGATGCCTAATAATCATACATTTGACTCCAATTTTCTTGAGATATTCGTTCAAGAATATGTCTTCTTGCCTCCTAATTAGAAGGAACCGATAATGATGGTCATTGGCCCTTTGTTTCAACAGTGAGGTCACACAGCTGGAAACTTCAGGCTTCTCAAAATCAACGATATTGAGTTTCATCCGTGAAAAACAAGTTAAATTAATACTTAAATAAGTAAAACAAAATTACATATAATTAATTAAATTAAAAAATCACTAAAACTTTGTCCAAAGCACGCTCTATCAAGTTGTCTTGCTTTAGCTGCCTAGTATATTGAAGGAAGGTAATTCAGTCCTCACGATGACCCCTAAATCACTAGACAACTTTACTTATTGAATCTTGTCAAGAAGCAGACCTTGTGAGGTATCAGTATGAACAGTCAACTTATTGTTCATTGCAACATTCATGCGTTGCAACTTAGAACCTTTATTGATACCTCTACCTCTTTTTCCGATACCAGTATTAGAATCTGACAACAAAAGAAAAATGATAAAATTAAACAAATTAAACATGTAAATATATATTTTAGCAAAAGTGTAATTATAGGTGGTAAAGATTAACATACTTGAAGATCCCTTAGCACTAATTGAGATGATAGAGGTTGTTGTTGATTGACTTCATTGGTGGTTGAAGTCGTTTGTTATTGAATATGGTCAGATTCATCTGGTTTCTATGGGGGAGGAATAATTTTGACAATTGCCACCTTCTTTCTCTTATTTCTACTACGTGCTATTGATATTGAATATCTATAATTCAAATATTAATATTTCACATGAACATAACTCATATTAACATTCCCCAAAAACATGACTCAAACATGAAATTTTCACATAAGCATAACTCAAACACTAACATTCCACATTAACGTAAGTAAAACATCAATATTATGCATTAACATAAGTTAAACATTAACATTTCACATAACATAAGTCAAAATTGAATATTACATAAAAACATAAGTCAAACATGAACATTTCGTATAAACATAACTTAAAAAACAAAATTTGTATTAAAATAAAGCAACAATACGTATTAATATAAGTGAAATATCAATAATATGCATTAACATAACTCTAACATGAACAATACATTTGAAACAATATGAACAATATATTTACATTCAATCATCTTAATTAATTACATTATGATTGGACTCTTCATCACTAATATATTCAGCCAAAATATCATCATTGTCTTGTAATTCATCCTCAATATAGTCTTCTTCCCTTTCTACGATAAGATTGGTTTGTACTTCGTCCATTTGTACTATATTGGGATCAACATCTCTCCTACGGAATGATGACATATCTGCATCATCTATTCTATATTGGGATTAACATCTCTCTTCTAGAATGATAAAAACAAATTTGTATTTAATACAGTTTTTCATAGAGTTGGGACTTACAGCTTAAAATGTAGCAAATGATTATAATTAAAGTTTTTCGACACATAACTAGTAGCTTACCATTATTAAAGTTATCTATTGAACTTATACTTTTCACAATTTTATAAATAAAGTTTGTGGAGTCATGATTAACAATATGGTATTGAAACATTTTAATTGATTAATATTGAAGGCATAAAGTATATTTCTTATTTTACTAAAAAATAAAAATATTTGTGGGGATTTATTGAAATCATTGAAATTCAGTTAAGTAGCCTCTGGATGGGAGAACTATCACTTCACTTTATTTACATGATTCTTATCTATTATTTTAAAATTTTATAATTCTATTTGAGGAAATCTTTACACTTGTTACTATTAGAAAAAAAATGTTATTTGTCATGATTATTTTCCTTTACTCTCGCTCACTGCAATCTTACCTTAGGGTATATAACACGAGGGACTCAAATTACTTTTTAATGTAATGACGGAGTTAAGTAAAGCATAAACTTCCATTTAGAGTGGCATATAAGAGCAATCATACTTATTGTTTAAGTTCATTCTAACTAATGCCAAATCAAGAATAATTAACATACTCTAGATATTGAATTACCTTCAAATCAATCAACATATTATTGTTTTAACCTCATTAACTACTGTTTTTGCTTCTTTGAATGAACTTTTCACTTTTCACTGAAGCATCTACAATAGCAGAACACTCCTATCATCCAACATCAATGTAACAGTCAATTCATCAAAAACCTTACAAGCATAAGAAATTCATCCTAACATCATAACCAAAATCTCGTCTTTTCCCTTCCATCACTAACATTGACGCATTCAATTTGTTTTCTAATCACAGAAAAACCTATAAGCTTAAGGTTTGTTATTAATAATTTTGATGATAACTACGAAATATATCAAAATTCAAATTGGAATTATTTCCTTCTATTGTTAATGGGTTTATTTTCAAAAGGAAATAAAATCATAAGAAATACGCTTCTTTTCTTGTAGGAAGCTTCTTTATGAACTTGCCTTATTAGAAATGGTTTATCTGAAAGGATCCTACGAATTATGAAGGTTATATATTAGCCCCGTGATTATTGGAAGATTTTTGGCAAAGATGACATTAAAGTTATTCAGATTTAAATCCATTTAGTTGACTAAGGATGCAAGCGAAGCAAAGACTAGTTGAAGAAATTGACTATTTAAGAAAGAGCAACAACACTTGTGAAGCAACAAGCATATATAGACTTTCAAAACATTTGAGTAACATTTATATTCTTAAGAGTCATATCATTATTATTGTACCTTAGAAAGTGAAATCACTCTATCAAGAGAGAAATAGCTTTTGATCCTACATTTTATTTTTAAGAGCTTTTAGAAGCTTGTTATACACTTCGAGTGTGAAAGGTTAGAGAACTTTGAAAAATATGTACTCGTGAGCTTAAAGAGGCTCGTCATAATTTTATAACTAAAGTTTGTGGAGTCATGATTAACAATTTGGTGTTCAAAATTTTTCTATTGTTCTATATTGAAGGCATAAATATATTTCTTATTTTACCAAAAAATACAATCATTTGTGGGGATTTATTGAAATAATTGAAATTCAATTAAGTAGCCTCTGGATGGGAGAACTATCACTTCACTTTATTTTCAGGACTCTTATCTATTGTTTTAAAATTTTATAATTCTATTTGAGGAGATCTTTACACTTGTTACTTTTATAACAAAAAATTTATATGTCATGATTATTTTTCCTTTGCTCTCGCTCACTGCAATCTTTCCCTTGGCTAGATAACACGAGGGACTCAAACCCCTTATTAATGTAATGACGGAGTTAAGTAAAGCATAAACTTCCATTTAGAGTGGCATAGAAGAGCAATCATACTTTTTGTTTAAGTTCATTCTAATTAATGCCAAATTAAGAATAACTACCATACTCTAGATATTGAATTACCTTCAAATCAATTAACATATTATTGTTTTAACTTCATTAACTATTGTTCTTACTTTTTTGAATGAACTTTTTACTTTTCACTGAAGCATCTATAGTAGCAAAGCACTCCCATCATCCAGTATCAACATAACAGTCAATTCACCAAAAACCTTACAAGCATAAGAAATTCATCCCGTCGTCACAACCAAAATCTCGTCTTTTCCCTTCCATCACTAACATTAACACATTCAATTTGTTTTCCAATCACAGACAACCCTGTTAGCTCAAGGTTTATTATTAATGATTTTGATGATAACCACATAATATTTCAAAATTCAAATTGCACTTATTTCCTTCTATTGCTAACCAGTTTATTTTCAAAAGGAAATAAAATAATAAGAAATACACTTCCTTTCTTGCAGGAACCTTCTTTCTGAACTTACCTTACTAGAAATGGTTTATCTGAAAGGATCCTACTAATTATGAAGGTTGTATATTAGTTCCGTGATTACTGGAAGATTTTTAGCAAAGATGACATCAAAGTTATTCAGATTTAAATCCATCTAGTTGAATAATGTTGTAAGTGAAGCAACGACTAGTTGAAGAAATTGAGTATTTAAGAAAGAACAACAACACTTATGAAGCAACGAGCATACATAGACTTTCGAAACATTTGAGCAGCATTTATATTCTTAAGATTTATATCTTTCTTTTTTCTAAGAATGAGTCATATCATTCTTATTGTGCCTTAGAAAGTGAAATCACTCTATCAAGAGAGAAATTGTTTTTGATTACTTGTGAAGCAACGAGCATACATAGACTTTCAAAACATTTGAGCAACATTTATATTCTTAAGAGTCATATCATTCTTTTTTTAAGATTGAGTCATATCATTCTTATTGTGCCTTAAAACGTGAAATCACTCTATCAAGAGAGAAATTATTTTTTATTCTACATTTTATTTTTTTTAGAGCATTTAGAGGCTTGTTATACACTTTGAGTGTGGAAGGTTGGAGAACTTCGAAAAATATGTACTCATGAGCTTGAAGATGCTCATCATAATTTTATAACTAAAGTTTGTGGAGTTATGATTAGCAATTTGTTATTGAAACATTTTCTATTATTCGATATTGAAGGCATAAAGTGTATTTCTTATTTTACCAAAAATATAAACATTTGTGAGGATTTATTGAAATCATTGAAATTTAGTTAAGTAGCCTCTAGATGGGAGAACTATCACTTCACTTTATTTGCAGGATTCTTATCTATTGTTTTATACTTTTATAATTCTATTTGAGGAAATCTTTACACTTGTTCCTAGTAGAGCAAAAATTTATGTGTTATGATTATTTTTCCTTTGTTCTCACTCACTGCAATCTTACCTTGGGGTGCATAACACAAGGGACTCAAATTACTTATTAATGTAATGACGGAGTTAAGTAAAGCATAAACTTCCATTTAAAGTGGCATATAAGAGCATTCATACTTGTTGTTGAAGTTCATTCTAACTAATTCCAAATCAAGAATAAATACCATGCTTCCCATATTCTAGATGTTGAATTGGCTTCAAATCAATCAATATATTATTTTTTAACTTCATTAACTACTATTTTTACTTCTTTGAATGAACTTTTCACTGAAGCACCTACAATAGCAGAGCACTCCCCTCATCTAACATCAACATAACATTCAATTCATCAAAAACCTTACAAGCATCAGAAATTCATCCTAACATCACAACCAAAATCTTGTCTGTTCCCTTCCATCACTGGCATTAACAAATTCAATTTTTTTCTAATAAAAAACAACCCTGTTAGCTTAAGGTTTATTATTAATGATTTTGATGATAACTACATAATATTTCAAAAATCAAATTACTTTATTTCCTTCTATTGCTAACTGGTTTATTTTCAAAACAAAATAAAATCATAAGAAATACGCTTCCTTTCTTGCAGGAACCTTCTTTATGAACTTACCTTATTAGAAATGGTTTATCTGAAAGGATCCTACTAATTATGAAGGTCATATATTAGCTCCGTGATTACTGGAAGATTTTTAGCAATGATGACATCAAAGTTATTCAGATTTAAATCCATCTAGTTGACTAAGGATGCAAGTAAAGCAATGACTAGCTGAAGAAATTAACTATTTAAGAAAGAGCAACAACACTTGTGAAACAACTAGCATATATAAACTTTCGAAACATTTGAGCAGCATCTATATTCTTAAGAGTCATATCATTCTTATTGTGCCTTAGAAAGTGAAATCACTCTATCAAGAGAGAAATTATTTATGATTCTACATTTTATTTTTTTGAGAGCTTTTAGAAGCTTGTTATACACTTCAAGTGTGGAAGGTTGGAGAAATTTGAAAAATATGTACTCGTAAGCTTGAAGAAGCTTGTCAAATTACTAATTGATTTTATAGTGAAACGCTCAAGTTAGATACTTAGGGATTAGATGTAGCGTTAGGTTGTAAGCCAAACTAGTATAAATCAACTACATCCTTTTTCTCTCCCTCTTTCTTTATCTTTTATATTTTCGCATTATATTGTGTGTATGTTCATTTCAGCAAGAGGCTCCTTCACTTTTATAATAGGTCCTTTCTGTTTTCAACTTGTTGACGGTTCCTTTCATTTTAACAAACACCTTCCTTTTTTATTGTTTTCAACAGGACTTATATTTTGGTAGGCTCCTGTCATTTAATAGGCTACTATCATCTGACAAGCTCCTATTGTTTTAATTTTTAACAGGCCCCTATCTTTATACTAACTGAAAGTAATTTGCAAAAAAGTTTTTAAAGTCACACACAATTCACCCCCTCTTATGTGTGTTTGCTTTATCATTTGGTATCAGAGTGAGGTTTCACATTTATTATGTTATACAACACGTGATAGATCATGGCAAATACCTTGATAATTTTTGAAGGATAATCCGTCTGAAAGCCTCCTTACTTTAATGGAAACAAATATTTATACTGGAAAGAGAGAATGACCATATTTCTCCAATCTGTAGATATTGAAGTATGGCAAGCAATTAAAGTTGGAGCTACAATTCCCACTTCCGATAACGTAGAAGTATGGACTGATGCTGATAGGAGAAATTCACAACTAAATGCTAAGGCAAAACATCACCTGATATATGCATTGTCTCCAGATGAATATGAAAAGATATCCTTCTGCTCTATAGCAAAAGAAATATGAGACAAACTACAGGTCATGTTTGAAGGAACAAATGAGGTAAAGAAACATAGAATAAGGATTTTAGTTCATCAATACGAAACTATTGGCATGAAATAGGGAGAGACTATAGATGAATTCTTCGAACGCTTCAACAACATCATCACGACTTTAAAGAACTTGGGAAAGATATATCCCAATGGAGTATTTCAAAGAAGTTAAGAAGTCCAAGAGCAATGGTGCATCTATGCATTGGAATCTGCGAATGAATATTTGGTGACCAGGAATATGTCTCTTGAGGTTGAATATAAGCAAAAGGTTTCTGAAAAGGAAGTTCTGGAAGAAAGAGTAGCTAAGTTGGAAAATATGATGCTAAAAAATGATTATGATAAGGTAAGACAATTAGAAGAAAAAGTCATTGCCTTAGAACTTAAAAAGGAGAGAAGTGCTCGAAAGATCTTATCTTTAGAAAAGGATCTGGAAAATTTCATTGATGAAAGAAAGAAATGCATTGCTTGGTAGTGGTAAATGCATTTTTGGTAAGGTCAGAATAGGATATAATGAAAATAACAATATTACATCATACAAAAATTTCTTTGTTAAATCTATCAGTAGCTATAGCCAAAATAGTAAGAACCTGCTAAGTGGTAAAAATTATAACAATTATTATTCATCTATTTTGTGCGATTACTATGGTAATCATGGTCACATTAGTCATTCTTGTATTTTTTGTAAAAAGAAATTATCTCAGATGTATGTTTAGAAATTGAAAGGTCAAACTACTAACCCAAAAGAACCCAGAAAATTTTGGGTACCTAAAATAAGATAATGCATTTTGTAGATATGTTTCAAAATGGAGATAAGGGAGAATCAATAGGTAGTTGATGGTGGCTGTTTGAGACACATGACAGGTGAAATATCACACTTCAACTAAATTGAAAGAAAGGACGGATATAATGTTGTCTTTGCAGGTAAAAATAAAGCAAAGGTCACGAGAATTGGTAAAATTGGTGATTCTAACTCTACATTTATTGATAATGTTCTCTTTGTTGATGGTTTGAAACATAACCATGTAACATCCCCTCACCAATAGGAAGGGTATAGTGGTAATTTGAAATGTTTAGGAGTGTTTATAGTGTATTGACA
>JAOQMS010043920.1:0-11071 GCA_027563885.1 Erythroxylum longipes | reverse complement strand
CAACTCACTACATTCACTACCTTAATCTTGTCTATCGTTTCTAATTCAAGAATTCTTTCCTTTTTTTCATGCCTAATTGCCAACAATTTCTCATTTTAATAGTTTCAACTTCCAAGAAAAGTTGGGTGTCCAACAGGACTTAGCTTCTAAAACAACTTAAAAGAAACCTAGTACTGCATTTGGATAGAAGAAATGGTTCAAAGATCGGTTAGCTGAGGCTGAAGTATTTAGATAGAATTTTTGTATAATTCCTCTTTCATGTAGAATGTGTAAAAGAGCAGTAAACTCTTATAGTTTTGAGGTTGTACATATATATGGATCAAGTAGTGTAATGCTACAATGTACCTTATGTTTTTATGAAATGAAAATGAGGAATTGGGTTTTTAAATATTGTGATATTCGTGTTTTAATTTATGATGTCATGAGATAAGTGAAAGTGATTGCTCTAGCACACCGCTTCCATCAGGTATATGCTCGAATGTTAGAAGGACGTACGAGTACGTGTCGGCTGGGATTAGGGTGTTACAACGTTTAGTATCAGAGCATGGTTTGGCATCTATAGGGGCATATAAGAACATTATACATGAAATATCATGAGAACTGAGGATAGTAATCAAAGTTATTATCTATTATAGGTCATCCACCATAGGTGACTAAGTGCCTTTCAGACGTGCCTTTCTGTTGAAGGGTTCTCACAGATCTCAGCCCGTCTGACTAAACTTTTGAGGAAGAATGTGCCTTTCAGATGGAATGATGAATGTTAGAAAAGTTTTGAGGAACTGAAGCATCAGTTAACTACCACACCAGTTTTGACTATTCTATCAAAAACTAGAGGTTATTTGGTTTACAGTGATGCGTCGCATCAAGGATTGAGATGTGTATTGATGCAGTATAGCAAAGTAATAGCCTATGCATTGAGACAATTAAGGTCTTACGAGATAAATTATCCCGTACATGATTTAGAGCTTGCTGTAGTGGTTTTTGCTCTAAGATATGGAGATACTATCTGTATGGAGAGAAATTTTGGACATATACTGATTATAAGAGCTTGAGGTATCTGTTGAATAAAAAAGAATTGAATATGAGACAAAGGAGACTGATATAATTGTTAAAATATTATGATTGCATGATTAAGTATCATCTGGGAAAAGCTAATGTGGTAGCTAATACTTTGAGTAGAAAATCAAATAATAGTATAGCTCATATTCAAATATCGAGGTTACTGAGTCTAGTTCAATTGAGAACAATGAATGTTGAGTTGAATCTAGAGCAAAATGAAGCGTTGATAGCTACACTGAGACTGAGATTGGTATTACATGACATAATCAGAAAAGTTCATAGTAAAGATCCTGAAATGGTGAAGCTTATTGAGAAGTTGAAGTTGAACCCAGATTCTGAATTTGAATCCAAATTCTGAATTTGAATTGATAGATGAGATATTGTGGTTGAAGTAGAGACTGAATGTACGCGATGTGGATGAACTGTGGAAAGAAATTCTAGAGGAAGCTCATGTAGTAGCCTATGCTATGTATCCTGGTACTACCAAGATGTATAACACGTTGAAGTAGCATTTCTGGTGGCCAGGGATGAAGAAGCAAGTAGCAGAATATGTTGCTAAGTGTTTAACTTGCCAGAAAATTAAGGATGAGCACTAAGCTCCGGTTTGTAAGTTACATTCGTTACCTATTCCTAAGTGGAAATAGGAGCGAATCACTATAGACGTTGTTACGGTTTGTCGAAAACTTCGAGGTAATACAATGCTTTATAGGTGGTGGTGGACAAATTCAGCTCATTTCTTACCAGTGAGAAAGAATAACTCACTAGATTAGTTGGCTCAGAAATATGTAAACGAAGTAGTGAGGCTACATAGGGTTTCAGTGTCCATTGTATTGGACAGGGATCCCAGATTCACTTTGAGATTCTATAAGAGTTTACATTCAGTTATGGGTATGAATTTAAGCTTCAGTACTGCATTTCATCCTCAAACAGATGGACAGAGTGAGAGGATAGTTAAGATTGTTGAGGATATGCTCAAGGCATGTATATTGGAGTTTCAAGGAGCTTGGAATTAGTATATAGCCTTGATTAAATTTGTTTACAACAAACATTATCACAGTAGTATTGGAATGGCACAGTATGAGGCATTGTATGGTAAAAAATGTCGTTTGCCTCTATAGTGGGATGAAGAGGGTCTGAGAAAGGTAGAAGGCCCAGAACTGATACAAGATACTGTGGATAAAATGAAACTGATCTGAAGTAGAATTAAAGCAGCTCAAGATAGTGAAAAGAGTTATGTAGATCAGCACTAGAGGGATATGGAGTACAGAGAGGGAGATAGAGTGTTTCTGAGAGTATCACCTTGGCATAAAGTGCTGAGGTAAGTTGAGCCCTAGGTATGTTGGTCCTTATGAGATCACTGAGAAGATAGGACCACTGGCTTACAAGTGAGCCTTACCGAATTAAATGTATTAGATATACAATGTTTTCCATGTGAGTATGCTAACAAGATACCAGACTGATCCGATGCATGTGTTATTGGCTCAAAAGATTGAAGTTGCTAGTAATCTTAGTTATGTTGAGGAGCCGATAAAGATAGTTTGATATCAGACGAAACAATTAAGAAACTGAGTAATTCCATTGGTAAAAGTCCTTTGGAAGAATCACTCGAGTGAAGAAGCAACATGGGAAACGGAGAAGCACATGAGGAAACAATATCCCCACTTATTCGAACAATCAGGTAAGAATTTCGAGGGCAAAATTTCTTAAAGAGGGGAGAATTGTAACATCCCGTTTTCCCCATGCTAAGGGTTAGAACCCTAGAATACTGAACATGAGAGGCATTATCGAGAAACTAAGAAATTGCATTTCAAGCTCATGCATAATATGGCATACATACACGTGAATTTGATTATTGCACACATTACAATGACTGTTTATGCACTCATTTGATATTTACCAGGTATAATTGATTTTTAATGTGATTATGATGTGAATTGTGGATTATATGTCTTGAAAATTGAATTGGTGAGTATAAGTATTAATTTAGAATTTTGGTGAAAATTTAAAAAGTCTCTAAAATTTTGAGTATTTTTGGACTAGAAAAAATGTCAAGTGGTTGGACAATTGATAAATAGCAGGAGAAATAAGTGACGAATGATAATAGAAATAATTGATATGTGATATTTGGATTTAATGATAAATGTCATAGAAAATTGGGAGACAATTGGAGTAGAAATTAGAGCTAAATGGATTAGTTATAAAGAGAACCAAGTGAAATACATAGAAAATGGACATGTGGCAAGTGATAAGTGTCACTTGCCATACCATGTCTTAACCCACGATATTTTTAAATAATGAAAGACAATTTTAATTGCTTCATCTCTTGCTTTCTTCTTCTCTTCGTGATCTTTGATTGCAGGTTTTCGATATGAAAAAGCTTTAATAATTAACCTCGATATTTTGCAAGTGCATAGGTCATTCACACAGTACCTAAGGTGTCAATCCCACGAGGAGGGTTAATCTAATCCTAAAATCTAAGGCTAAACTAAATTCACAATAATTCGAAATAAACAAAATTAAACAAGAACTTATTTCAATTACTCAATTAATTCTAAGAATCAAATTCAAAAATATAAACAAGATAGCAGATGCAACACCTAATCACAAAACAACCTAAAAACTACTAATTGAGAGAAAGGAGATTTTTATTCGACTTTAATGAAAACCTAATTGAATATAAATGTACTAGATTACTGGTTCTGAATGATCCTAAGGTTAATTACTCTCTCTCGAGTTATAATCATTAACCCTAATTTATAAATCCTAATCAGATTATAGGAATTGCAATCTCTCGATCCATAATTTATCCAAAACCTAAACTAGATTTGAAATTGTCCAATGCACTACAGAAAACCTATGCAAGATCTCTCGTTACACAAATTTACCAGGTTGATTCAATTCTTGATCAATTAAATTACCTAACTCTCATTAGCCCAATTTAATGATTTTTTACTCGGTTCACCCTTTTAGTTTATTACTGAATTGTGCAAATGTAAAATTGAAATCACAAGAAATCCAATAAAAAACGTAACAATCAAATTTCATTAATATCAAAGACAAAATATCTTGAAGTTGAGTTTAGACAAATCTTCAACATTCAACAAATCTATCATCTATGGCTATCTCAATTCTATACAATCAGAAAAATTGAAATTAAAAAAGAAATATACTCAGAATGGATGACGGAGGTAGCAACAGGCGGGAAACCTTCTGTTCCGAGAAGTACTTCATATAGGCTTCTTCTCCACTTCTCTCTTCCTTCGTTTCTTTGTCAATCTCTCGATAAAGCTCTCCAGGGTTTCAGGATTGTGGCTGATGCAAAAGCTCCTTCTTTTGTGTTCTTCATGTTCCTTAAATACCTTTTGTGTCTTGAGTAGCCCTAGGGTTTTTTAGGTTCAAAACAGTCTGAAAAATCTCTCAAAATTTGATGTTTCCTCTTATTTACGTACCTGCCGAATGCAGGCTATAATCATGGCCTTGTATGCCACGATTGTGGCCTGCATCTAAACCTTTCTGTTATGATCGTGGCCCATATGCCATGATTGTAGGCTATGGCAAAGTCTTATGTCACGATCGTATCCCGTAGGTCACGATCATGGGATGGCTCCTATGTTTCTGTCATGATCGTGGTCTATTGTACCAGATCGTGGGTCGTGGTTTCGGCCTGAAAGTCTCGAAACTTCTCCATTCTTCATTGTTGACCCTGAACACTAACAAACTCATCAAGGTACCTCAAAAACATAATATTTAAGCTCAAAGACTTATACTAACCCATAAAAACACTTAAACACACAAATTAACATAATTCTAACCTAAACACATACTAAAAACTCAATTAACGCTTAATACATAACAAATTAAGCCATAAAACATGATGCAATTCACACCTATCAATCTTCTTCGTCTTCTTCATTCTTTTTCTTCTCCATTCATGATATCCATCTCACCTCAAAACCTTGTGCTTGTTCCCATTTCCACTTTATTGTCTTCATTTTCCACAAAAAAACTTGACCTACCCCACCTCCATGTTGATGATCATGTGATCCATGAAAAGTTATGGTTCATGTGATTTTGAAGAGTTTGGAGTGTTATCAAGTAAGTTATATTTGGTCTTTATAGGTAGTTGCAAATGAATCAAATATGATGAATGATTTAAGATTTGATGACCATGATCATGGAGTTTCGTGGGAGTAAAAATAAAGAGATTTATGTTCTAATTTTTATTGTGTTAATTTTATTCATGAATTTTTTAATAAAAAGCATTTATGATGATAGATTAAGGGATGAATGATTATGAAAAGGCAGTTAAAGTGTGATGATAAGTGGATAATAAAGTAAGTAGGGTAATGCCTTGTTTTTTATATATATATGGTGATTAACGGTTCAAAAGTTGATGTAGTGATGATTTGATATGGAAAGATCATTATAATGGTGTAGAAAGATTTTGAGATGGAAAGATCATTATAATGAAGGTGTTAATGAAGTTGAACATGTGCAAAAATTTATGATGAATGTGTATATGTATGGATGTTCTATTTTTGGTGTTTATGATCAAACATAGATCATGATTTGTTTATGATTGATATAAAGCTGAAATGGAGCTAAGAATGAAGATGAAAATTAAGTTTAAAATGATTATTTTGACATGAGATGTCTTGAATATAGGAAGGAGAAAGTTAGAAATACATGCAAAATAGGGTTTCATTAATGAATGAGATTAAGTAAAAGATGATGAATCAAATGAGTTGAGTTTTGTGGAATTTAATACAACTAATGTGGTAGTTGAATTAGCATGTAATGAAGTTGCATAAATGGATGTTAATACTAGAAAATTTGGAGTGAAATTGTTGTTAGTATGTGTGTTGAATTTGTGTGAATAGAGGAAGAAACTGCAGGGCACGATCGTGGCCCTCACCCAACGATTGTGGCCTAGCAAGAATATGTTTCTATCATGATCATGGTAGAACCCCTATGATCGTGACTAGTCCCATGAGTTTCTGTCACGATCGTGGGAGGGACACCATGATCGTGGGCAGGCATATGGAGTAAAAAGGTTGTCTTTTGAGTGATGTTTGAACCAACTAATGTTAAGGTATTTCCTTATAATGTATTTAGGCTTGAATGAGATATTAAATGAACCTAGATGATCATGAATTAGGCTATTAAAGTGAGTAAAGTGTATTAAGTATTAAAGAATGATTGAAAGATGAAGTATGAATGATCTTCAGATGTAAATTAAGGAAATATACCCGATATTGTCATTGAGCATGCATTATACATAACACATATAAATATGTGTATGATTGAGTAATTAAGTGATCGTGCAAATAAGTAATGTGTAAATGTGTATGTGTTGCATGATATAGAAGTGCAATTAGAGAGACAACATCCAGACATTGCCAAGACATCGAGGCAATAGTTATCTAGAGCATACTGTCAGTAACCTACATGGTGTCACATTGAATTATTTTTTTGTTTAAATTTTTGTATTGAATTATAATATGATGTGAATGTGTTGATTTTGTACATAATTTGATTTTGGACATAAAATGTTCGAGGCATTTAATGTATGAAAACATATTGGAAGTGCTCATTGTATGTGCATTGGATTGAAATAAGTACACTTAACATTATAGTTGAATGTCAGACTTAGGTTCGAGGAAAAGTGTGAATGTGAAAAATTGAGCACAAGTAATTGATTGAATACATGTGATGCATTTCATTACATGAATGCATAATAAGATAAAGACAATTGTGACTGAAGTCGCCAGTGAAAAAGAGCTTAAAGCTTAGAATGTGGTAAGAGCCTTTAGCTCACTATGTATAATGAGCCTGGTATCCCCAACAGATACGGGACAGTTATTAATAAGCCCGGTATCCACAATGGATAGAGGACAGTGAAAAAGGCACTCGCTCACAACAACGTAATAATTAAATGTAAGTTACATGTTTATTGTATATAAATTTGATATGTATGATCTAATGATCGAAATAATTTGTTAAACTGTTCTGAATGTGAAATGTGAAATAAGTGAACAAAGTGTTATGTGATGCTTTATAATATTTGGTAAAATGACGTGCATTATATGATGACATGAATTGTATATGAATTTGAAATATGAAATGTTTATGTTATGTGATATGAGTGAACCATAGAGGATAATTAACTCACTAAGTTTGCAAAACTCATCAAAATTGCAACGTGACTTTTCAGGTACGAAAGAAGGGACTTAGCTTCTAAAACAACTTAGAAGAAACCTAGTACTGCTTTTGGATAGAAGAAATGGCTCAAAGGTTGGTTAACTAAGACTGAAGGATTTAGATATAATTTTTGTATAATTTCTCTTTCATATAGAATGTGTAAAAGAGCAGTAGACTCTTATAGTTTTGAGGTTGTACATATATGTGGATAATGTAGTGTAATGCTACAATGTACCTCATGTTTTTATGAAATCAAAATAAGGAATTAGGTTTTTTAAATATTGTGATATTCGTGTTTTAATTTATGAAGCCATGAGATAAGTAAAAGTGATTGCTCTAGTGCATTGCTTCTATCGAGCATGTGCTTAAATGTCAGAAGGATGAACGAGCACGTGCTAGATGGGAGTGTGGTGCTACATGAAATGTCCGAAACATCCCTCGAAAACTCAAATTTGAAAGTGACTCGACGTTTGCCTGCACGCAGGCTATGATCGTGGCCCTTGGTGTATGATCGTGGCTGGTTTACCTGATCTCTGTCACCATTATGTTAGATTCCCCACGGTCGTGGCCCTATGCTTAAGCTTCTGTCACGATTGTGGCAATAAACAGGCCACGATCTTCTGTCACGATCCTAGAAAGTCCCCCACAATCGTGGCCATGTGTTTTGGTCCAGTTCTCCTACGAAACTCTTCTGAATGCCCTAAAACACTAACAAACTCATCACAACACCTCATATATATAAAATTTATGCTCCAAAACATGTTCTCATCCAAAGAACACTTAAAACAAGAATGTTTATGAACTATCAAAATTCTTAAGCTAAACACACACTAAACAATCAACTTAACCATTAAACACATATCAAACTACCTATAAAAATAATGCAATCTACAACTATCAACGTCCTCATACTTAAACTTTTGCTTGTTCTCAAGCAAAGATCAAATATAACCAATAAAATTCTATCACTTAATTTTCGCAAAGATTAAAGCATGCAATCCATCAAACTTTGTCCAAATCAAGCGTCAAGCTACTACACACATTATGACTAATTTTCCTTAGTGCATATAAGCAAACTCAACCCATGAAATCATCACTCAAAGATAAGTATAAATTCACAATGAACCTTCCTTATGGATTTCACTCATTTCTCTCAAGCGTTTGTGGTTAGTGTTTCGCTCAAACTTACTATAGAAAACCACACTATCATAGGCTTGCTAATATACCAATTCTTCTCCACAATAATAAATCAAAAGGACTTTGTTTTGGGTTGTAATACGGCTAAGGTTAAGGTGGGTTAAACAGGTTTTAGGGTTTTATCACTAGCATTTAGCTACTACTAAGTGTACAAAGGGATGAAAAAGATAAACTTCTAAGATAAGTAATACTTCTTTGCACTTATTGAAGCTACTACATGTTATTCCTTTTTATTTTCTTATTCTCCTTTTTTTTGGCCCTTTTCTCTTTTTTTCTCTTCCCCCTATTTTTACAATAAAGAAACAATGAACCAAAAGCAACAACTATATGCAATGTGCTATTAACTTGTGACTCCATACTCAAGTATCGCCTAGCACTCTATTAACTTGTGATTGGGTAAGCTAATGGGATTTGTGGGTTTTAAAATTGGGTGATTTCAATAAACAAAAGGTTAAAGGCTCAATAGGGCTAGCAAGGGATAATAAATGATAGGTCATTTAAGCCAAAGGTTAAAGCAAAAAGGCCTTAATCATTTTTATATAGCATGCATATAGTATATTTAAACCGATTCAAAGCAAGTTTTGAAGCTAATTACGCAAAGAAGCATCACACAAACAAAGAAATGAAATGACTATAGAATGGAGTCATAAAGGCTTAATTCCTCACATAGGCTCAAATGAAAATCCATTATGCTTCTATATATTACCTCATTGTTTAACTGTTAAGTTTTAAGTAAGCTTATGTGGCCAACTACTTTCATCACTGCACATGGTTCACTTTGCACTCAAGTTGCCTAATTTAAGTTCACGTATGCATTTAATCTCATTCCAACTAGCATGATAGAATCTCATGGCAACACATTCATAACAAAGATTCAAATGTAGGGGAAATGACATACCTAATACTAACAACCTAACATGCATCCTAAATGACGTGAAAAAATGAAAAAATAAATGCACAGACTACCTCCCCACACTTAAACAAAACATTTTCCTCAATCCAAAATCCACAAACAACATCAAGAAAAACAAAACACAAAAAAATAATAGAAGAGATTAAAGGTAAGATGGGCTTATAGTGGTGGTGCTGATGGAAATGACACTTTTTTCCTCTCATCCTTTTGTCCTCCAACAAGCTATGATGCACAATAAGATCCCTATTAGAGAGGTTCTAAAAAAAATCAAGCTCCAGGAAATAGTTAGTAATGGAAGTTAGTTGTTAACTTCAAATGAGATTAGACTATTGTCCATTCCTAATTTTAGAAGTTGCGGAGAGACAGATATCTACTTATAGAATGGGGTTCTTGTTTCATAAATTACTATAAAGAAAGTAAAAAAGTTGAGAGATGGGTCAGTTAATAGAGTGGGATGGTTCCCTCTGGTTTAGAACAAGGTCCTTAGACCTAATGTCAGTTTCTTTCTTTAGCTAATTATGCTGAACTGGCTCAGTACATTGGATAAACTAAAGTTCCTATCCTCCCCTAAGACATGTATTCTATTTAATCTGGAGGATGAAACTAGAGAACACCTCTTTTTTGAGTGTGATTATTCTAAAGGAATTTGGGCACAATCTCTAGTCTATGTAATATTAGGACTAACCACTACAGACTCTCTGAGATCCTACAGTTACTATCCTATCTAAAAAGCTCTAAATATGATAGGGATATCATACTAGTTTCAGTTGCGACATGTTCCCAAGTTGTCTGGACTGAGAGAAATAACAGAAGATTCAGAGAGGAATCTAAGTCTCAAACCTCCCTTACAGATCTTACTATTGCTAGTATAAGGGAACAACTGATTATTAATCAGTTGAACCTACACTGTAGCAGAGGGTTGGCCCTCACATGGAGAGTTTAGCCTCACTAGGTCATAACCTTACCACACAAGCAATTTCATAACATATGGGGCCAGTTTCAGAACAGTTCAATTAGTCGGGTTCCAAGCAATCATCATTTACTTTCTAAAACTACTAATCTTTTTATTTATAAACATCTCTTTATTATTCAAAGGATCAGTTTAGTACAGTATCGGTAAAAGATTTTCAAGTAGTCTAAAATCATCTCATTTTTTAGAGAACTTATATTTTCAGGTACTCACCTAATGGCAAAGATAGAGCTTCTCAGCGAGTTTCGGGTATGAGACGTGTTGCTATTCCTATCTTTTCACTAAAATCAACACAAGAATGTTATTTTGCTAAGAGGATAAGAGGAGAAGAAATATCACGAGAAGCTCACCTAATCTGAAAATCGAATCCTCTAATTAGAAAATCCCAGAGAAACTCTATAGAATCGGAGGAATTTATAAAACCCTAATCGCTAAAAGAATCATAAGAGTAAGAGGAATAGTTACCTGAGATTTAGAAATCAAGGTGCAGTGTCAAGAGAAGGAAATCAAGGGGGAGATACACTAGCAGTTACAAATCGAGACATATCCCACCCAAACTAGGGACATCTCTGAAAGATTTGACACATTAAGGCTTTGATCTACCTCAAATCACTGAAAGAAATGGTGATACTAAGCCTAAGAATCATACCTGTGTGTGAGGTTTATTAGAGCTAAGTCAGAAAGGAAGCACTTGGGGAGACGTACCATCATCATTGACATCTCTTGGGGGG
>JAOQMS010043919.1:0-11072 GCA_027563885.1 Erythroxylum longipes | reverse complement strand
TAATTATGGATGATGTTGAACTTGAAGCTACAATGTATATGATGGTATGATATAAAATGAGGAAATTTTGGATGTTAAAAAATGTGTGAATTATGATTTTAATTTTGATGCCATGTTATAGATTGAAAGTGAGATAGATAACACGTCATTTTTGTCAGATATGTGCAAGTTAATCTCCTTCAAATTCCTTACTGCCCTCTTTGCAAATAACTCCCACTGTGCAAAAATATGATGTGAAAGTATAGTTCGAGTTGCCTTAATTGGCTCGATTTCGGACTTACTTGGAAGGAATTCTTTAACTCCTTGACCTTCTCCTTTATCTCCTTCCTCCTTCACCTATTTAAGTTCCTCATCGTGGGTTTGACTGATAGCTATGATCTGTTCCTTCGAGTTAGACTCGATGTTGCTTGGAAGGGTCCTCCATTTCGAGTAGACACTATCTCTGCTAATTGGCCCACTTGGACTTCTAGATTGTGTATGGACAAGGCATGGTTCTTCGTTACTTACTCAAATTTACTTTCGAGCCTCCTATACGCATCCTCCATGCCTCCAATCTTATCCAAAATTCGGTCCAACTTTGATTCCATCGAGCTTGCTTTATCTTGCTGAAAGCCCGGTTGTCTTTGGGGCCTGAACTGTCCTCTAGTGTTGTTCGACCAGGAGAAGTTAGGGTGGTTCTTCCACCCAGGGTTGTAAGTGTTAGATTAGGGATTATTATGCCCTCCTCATCTATATTGTGCCTCCATATAGTTTCCTTACTCTTGATTGTCTTCCTTTATCAGATAGCAGTATATAGTATCATGTTCTAACTGTCTACAGAGCTTACACTTCAATTGTACAACCTTCACTTGGGCTGAAGATGACGCCTTCATACTATTGGGCTGCACATTAAGTTATCGATCTTCACTTACATCTCTGCATTTGATCGATCGAGACGATTCCCTTCTGCTCTTTGCATGTAGCAGGTTACTTACCCTGTTTATTTGTCCATAAATAACTATTGCTTGTCATCTCCTTAATTAGCTCCTCCTCTTCATCAACAGTCTTCCGCATTAAGGATCCTTCTAAAGCTGTATCGATCGTGTCTCTTGTTGGTGGGTCCACTCCATTGTAGAAATTCTACAACAGGAACTCTTTTGGTAAGTTATGGTGTGGGCATTTTCATTGCAAGTTCTTATATCTCTCCCATGCTTCGTAGATTGATTCCCCGTCACCTTGTTGGAAATTAGTGATTTCCTTAATAATCTTCGTGGTCTTAGTCAACGGGAAATACTTGTCCAAGAAGGCATGAACCAATTGATCCCATGTCGTAATGTTAACTGAGTTAAGTGAATGGTACCAAGCCTTCACTTTGTCTCTAAGGGTAAAGGTAAACAGTCTGATTCAGAATGCATCATCCAACATCAGATGATACCAGAAAGTATCACAGATCTCAAGGAAATTAACTATGTGTGCATTCGGCCTCGTTAGCCAATCCATAAAATTGCACATTCTGCTGAAGCATATTGAGAAGTGCAAGTTTAATCTCAAACGAGGTTGCTTGAACAGGCGGCCTAGCTACTCCTTGGTTTGCTGCATTGAACCATGACCTCATGAAGTCCATCAAGGTCCTTTATTGTCGTCCTTGGTTAGCTCCATGGTCTATGTTTTGTTGAAACTCCTCAGCCATTGTTGATTTTTCGATCTCTTCCTCTTCTTCTCTCTGAGCTTTCGTAAGGGTTCGTTTTAGTCGATTGATATCTAAATCCAACGTTTCAGCTGCACGACTCGAATCTCTAGTGACTCTTGTGTTCATGCAAGAGCACGATTTCTAAAATAACATGAAATAATGAAAACAAAACACAAAAACTAATCTAACGCCTTAAACTATAGAATTAAACTATCGCCTCCCTAGCAACGGCGCCAAAAACTTGATCGAATGTTTATGTATGATAAGTTTTACTATTTTTAACCTTGACAATACCATAAGTGTATGGGTCGTTCACGTAGTACCTAAGGATGGTTAATCTAATCTTGGAATCTAAGGTCAGAAGGTATTAAACAGATCTTTGACGGACAATGAAATTAAATACGAAAGATAAATAAATCAACCAAACCAAATCAAATGACAAACAATAATTGTCAACTAACACTTAACAAAAACAATCACGAACAACAATTAACAATTTCAATTTAAAATTGAATAAAAATTAATGAAAATTTGTTGATTTATTGAACAATGATAGCACACCCTAGAATTCAACCTAGTGAGTTAGCTGAAAGAGAGTAAGGGAAAATTATCTATCTTTAATGCCAACCTAACCATTTACAATTTATTGAATTAACAGTTGCAGATGATCCTAGGGTCAATTACTCTCTCTCTCAAGTTATAATTGAAACTTAAAGCAAAAACCCTAATCAGATTATGGGTAGTCATAATCTTTCAATTAACAACCAATCCAAAACCTAATCATTTCTTAAGTTCTCTAATAAACAATTGGAAACTTATATGTGATCTCTTTACATATAATTTACCAATCTGATTTAATTCTGGATCTATTAAATTACCTAACTCTCGTTAGCCCAATTTAATTATTTTTTCTTGATTCACTCTCTCAGTTGATTATCTAGATATAAAGTGCATAATTAAACCACAATTAATTCAATAAACATATAAAAAATCAGATTTCATTAAATTAAAAATAATATTCCAAAAGTGAGTATAGAACATCAAAGACAATTCAATTCTACCATCAAACTATATATCCCAATTCTATAATCAAATAAAAATGAAATACATAGGAATAGAACTCGAATGGACGATGGGAGGCTGCGACTTCTGAAAGCTTCCTATTCTGGGAAGCACATCGAGTCAGTCGTCTTCCTCTTCTATCTTCCTTTGTTTCTTTCTCGATCTCTTAAAGTTCTATCTTTTAAGGTTTCGCAGTGGTGGCTAATCAAAAGCTCCTTATTCTATTCTTTGTATTCCTTAAATACCTTGGCAGCCTTAGGGTTCGTTCGAAGTCGAAATGGTATGAAAAGTTCCTCAAAACTTGACTTTTTCACCTATTTTTGTGTCTGCCTGACGTAGCACGATCGTGGCCCTGCCTGCCCTGATTGTGGCTAGCATCTACCCGATAGAGGCCTGGTTCAGACCTCTCTGTCATGATCATGACCAAAGTGTCACGATCAAGGCTTGGGGCATGGTGGCTCATATCTCTCTGTCACAATTGTGGCCTATTGTGCCACGATCGTGGGCCTTGGTTTCAGCCTAAAAGTCTTCGAAACTTCTTCTTTCCTGAAACACGAACAAACACATCAAGGTATCTCAGAAACATAACATTTAAGCTCGAAGACTCATACTAACCCATAAAAAACGCTTAAACACATAAACTAACATAATTAAAACCTAAATACTCACTAAAAACTTAACACTAAAAACATAGCAAATTAAACCCTAAAACATGATGAAAATCACAACTATCAATATCTTTTTACTTTATTTTCTGTGTTAGGCCTACACATTCCTATGGATGTGGATAAATGGAGCTGTAGATATCTGAAGATATCAAAATTGAGGGTATCCAAAGGCATCAAACAATGGATACCTAAAGGTATCAAATTGTTGATACCCATATTGCAGAGCCATGGGTCCATGCATCATATACATGGCAAGGTAGTAGAAGTGTCAGAATCAAAATTCCTACCCCACGACATCCCTAGAAAATCCAAAATCCATGTGCAAGTATAAACGTATTATAAGAACATGAAATTATAACATATGTAACTTATAAATACTACTCCTTTCTTGAATCTTCTCCTTGTTTAGGTTGTTGCAAACACCAAACATCTTCCTTGGCCTGTAAAGAGCATGAAAAGATGAAGAAAAATCAGTGTGTAAGGATGGTTAGAGCACCAAACAAGATGAGTTCAAGTAGATGCTCTAGTCAGAGTTAGATTAAGACCAAGTTACATGCAATTAATCTTATGCAACAATTGCTTAAAATTGCATGAACAAATCTCAAGATCACTCCTTTTAACTTCTAGAACTTTTCTAAACCCTCAGCCTATCTATTGAGTGTGTTTTTTGGCTAAAATATTCGTGTGTATGTATACCACATGTCATTAAGTCGGTAACAATCGTGGCCTATAAGTCAAGATCGTGGCTTGCTTAAATGATAGCTATACACACTTTGTTTTCATCCGATCTTTTATGCGTATGACCTTTAGGTTCCCAATTATTTTGATCATTTGAATTAACTCTTAATCGAAGCAAATCATAAAGGGTTTCGTGATCCCAATTTATCGAAGTGTAAGTGGATTAACACTCAAACTCTTCAATAGTTAATTATCTGACTTACAAAACTTTCCATAGTTAATTACCGTGCAATTCATCCCTTCACCATCATATACCCCACTTGGTTCGAATTATGGGCTATATGTCAACTCCCACTAGAATGACTATGTCAGATCTAGTCCAAGTAATGTTAGTTCTTATCCTGGGGATCTCATTACTCTATGTGTCATTGAAGACTTTGTTCATGACACATAATTGCTCTGGCCAGAGACACCCAAGTAATAAACCTGACAAGAGGTCATGGATATCATCTCCTTCTATCAGGAGTGGTGAATCCTTTAGTAGCTACCCAATTACCTTCTAATACCAATAGCTGTCACCAATCACCACACTATGAGCGACCTCATCTTTAAGCAACAAGGAATGGTGTCAAAGCACAAGATCACTATCCAAGATACCATTGAGTACCTCAAGTTTAAGGATACTTGCACCATTGCTATGGTAAGATTAGTCACTGACATTTGATAAATCATCCATATGCTAATCTCACGATCATCCAATGTACTTTCCACTCTTAGTAAGCATCCACATGTTAACTCTAAACATCTTATGCTTACAGCTTATGAGATCCACTACTTGATCAAATCAAGGAGTATAACATATGCTAGTTTACTTGGAATAACAATGTCTTGTCTCATTAATCCTATGACTTGGTATAATTTAGATAGTAACATAATTGAACATGATAGGAATCTCATTATCATGATCTCAACATGATTTCCTTCATGCTATGTTTTGTATCATGGACCTAATTAATTTGATTTAAAATAGACATCAATTCATAGATAAATGAACATAAAATTAAAGAAAATTACCTTTCAATTTATTAATCAAAATAAATTTTATACAAAATGCTAAAGATGATTACTTTTAGAACACTACTCTAACAACCTCCCACTTGCACTAAAGCTAATTGCCTTTGTATTTAATACCATAGGCGAGTACACTAAAATCAAATCTCAATTGAGGAAGTGACTTATTTAAAGGATCAATGATGTTTCGATCTATGGGCACTCTCTCTATCTTCACATCACCTTTATCAATGATCTCACTGATCAGGTGATATCTCCTGAGTATGTGTTTGGACCTCTGATCAGAAATTGGTTCCTTGGCTTGAGCAATAGCCCCATTGTTGTCACAATATAACAATATCGGGTTTACATTGCTTGGAACTACTCCAAGTTCCATAAATAACTTCGTAATCCAAATAACTTCTTTTTTTGCTTCCACAGCTGCAATGTACTCTGATTCGGTCGTTGAATATGCAATCATCTCTTGTCTGGAACTCTTACAACTGACTGCTCCACCATTCAGAGTGAAAACGTAACCTGATTGGGATTTGTAGTCATCCAGGTCAGATTGAAAACTAGCATCTTTATGGCCGCTCACTGCTAGATCTCCAAGTCCATAGACCAAGAATACATCTTTCATCCTTCTTAAGCACTTTAGGATATTCTTGACAGTCACCTAGTGACACTCACTAGGATCCGATTGATATTTGCTTGTAACACTTAGAGAATACGATATATCGAGTCTTGTACATAACAAATCATACATGATTGATCCTATTGTCGAAGCATACAGGATCAAACTCCTGCGAGTCCTCTCATTTTGTGTCTTGGGACACATAGATTTCGAGAGTTTTATCCCATAAGTCATTGGAAGAAACCCTCTCTTAGACTGCTCTATGCAAAACCTCTTTTGCACTTTATCTATATATGTAGACTGTGAATGACCTAGAAACTTCCTTGATCTATCTCTATAGATCTTTATTCCCAATATATAAGTTGCTTCTCCAAAGTCTTCCATGGAGAAATTTCAGGACAACCAAATTTTGACATATTGTAAACTTAGGACATCATCTCCTATTAGTAATATGTCATCCACATATAAAACAAGGAATGTGATAGCACTCCCACTAACCTTCTTGTACACACAAGGTTTATCTGAATTTTATCAGAAATCAAACTCTTTGATTGTCACATCAAATTAATTGCTCTAACTCCTAGATGTTTGCTTTAATCCATAAATGGATTTCTGAAGCCTGCATAACTTTTTGCCATCTTTGGATATGAAACCCTCATGTTGTATCATATTCACATCCTCAGCTAAGTTTCCATTCAAGAAATTCATCTTCACATCCATTTGCTATATCTCATAATCATAATAAGCAACAGTGGCTAAGAGTATTCTAATGGATTTAAGCATGGCTACATTGCTAAAATTCTCGTCATAGTTAATGCCTTGTCTTTGACGATAACCTTTAGTGAATAGTCTCACTTTATAGGTAATCACATTACCGTTCATGTCGATTTTCTTCTTGAAAGTTCACTTGCCCCTATGGTTTTTAGCCCTTTGAGTAGGTCAACCAAAGTCCAAACTTGGTTTTCAAACATGGAATCCATTTTGGACTTCATGAATTGAAGCCATTTTTCATATTTTTAACTCTTCAGAGCCTCTTCATAGGTTGTAGGCTTATTATCCTTTATGAGCAATACATAATTATGTTCACTTACGAGAAATCCATACCTCTCTAGAACATTACGTATCCTATTTGACCTACAAACACTTTATGTGACAGAAGGTTTAACTGTTGTCTCATCTCTATGAACAATAATCTCGGGTTCAGGAAGTTGATCTGCGTCTGTTTTAGCATCATGAACTTCATCAAGTTCAACTTTGCTCCCACTTTCTTCTCTTAGAAGAAACTCTTTCTCTAAAAAGACAACATGCTTTGAGACAAACACCTTTTACTTTAAAGCATTGTAAAGATGATATCCAATTGTTTCCTTAGGACATCTTACAAATAGACATTTATCAAATTTCATTTTAAGCTTGTCTAATTGAATCTGCTTCACGTAAGCTGGACAACCTCAAACTTTCCTATGAGGAAGATAGGGTTTTTCGTTGGTCCATATCTCATATGGAGTAATATCAACTGCTTTTGAAGGGACTCTATTTATCACATAAACAGCATTATCGAGTGCATAACCTCAAAAGGATTTCGATAGATTTGCTTAGCCCATCATTGACCTTACCATGTCCAACAAGATTCGGTTTCTCCTTTCAACCACACCCTTATATTGTGGTGTGTAAGGTGGAGTCCATTAGGATACAATCCTATTATCCCTGAGATAACTTAGAAACTCCTCGTTCAAGTATTCACCACCTCAATTTGATCAAAGTGTCTTAACACTCTTACTGAGTTCCTCTACTCCATGTCTAAATTGTTTAAACATTTTAAATGCTTCAGACTTGTATCTCATTAGATATACATACCCATATTGTGAATAATGATCGATAAAGGTAATGAAGTACATAAACTCACCTCTGGTATGAATGGACATTGAACTATATACATTAGAATGTATTAGGTCTAATAACCCATTCGCACGTTCACCCTTTCCTTTAAAAGGTAATTTAGTCATTTTACGTAACAAGTAAGATTCATATGTGTCATATGATTCATAATCAAATGACCCTAAGCTACCACTCCTATGTAGCTTAGCCATATGTCTCTCACTTTCATGGCCAATTCGATAATGCCATAAGTAAGATGATTTTAAATTATCCCGTTTTTGTCTTTTATTGTCATTGATATTTAAAATTTGATTGCACATATCTAATATGTAAATACCATTGCATAATGTAGCAGTACCATACAACATTTCGTTCAACATAATTGAACAATCATTGCTTGAAAAAGTTAAATGAAATCCTATTTTGTTAAGACATGAAACAGATACAATATTCTTTGTCACAACGGGTACATAATAGTAATTATCCAAAACTAACTTTAGCTAACTAGGAAGATACAAAACATAGGTTCCTATGGCTAATGCAGCAACTCTTACTCCATTTCACTTTCTTCATCCCATCATTTTATCACTTGTTGATTCAAGCAAAGCCAAAGAGGAAGGGAAGGAAAAGCATTAGAAGAACTACTTTTCCAATTTTAAGGTTTGGTACTATAGTTAGTTTAATCCCTCTTTATATGTATGTTTGTATGGTTATAAAAATTCATTTTGACATGGAATGGTTCCTGGGATAATTTTTGGTGTTATTTTGGTTTTACTTTACATGAACTTGGCTGTATATGATAAGAGAGTATCGTGTAGTGGAATTCTATCTAGGGTTTGTTTGAGTCAGTAATATTTTTTGGGTTATAAATCGACCTACAGACCTTCAAATTGTGTGATTTTGAGGCCCTACATATCAACACATATGTTTGAGCAACATTCGGTATCTAATACCCAAATGTTATAATCAAAAACAGTGTTAACCTCAATGACAAATAACATTTCTAAAGTAGACGATAGAGCATCTAATGCCTTCTTCTGCTTCAGTGACTCTGGATAGGCTTTACAGTTCCTCTTCCAATGCCCTTCCCTGTTACAATGCAAGCATATTCCCTTTAGTGTATTGTCCTTTGTCCCTCATCCATATTAGAGTGAAAGAGTAACCTTAAGGTCTCGAACCTTTTAGACCGAGCTTGCTCATTAAACAGTTCCCTTAGACGGTAGACTATGGTATGAGCATCCATAGCCTCATGTTGCTTTTACTGTTCTGGTGATATGAGCAACTGATTGTACCCTAAGTATCCATCAAGAAAACAATAAAATGCATGGCCAACCACAATCTCAATCATTTAGTCCACAAAAGGTAAAGGAAAATGGTCTTTTATGGTGGCCAAGTTAAGCTTCTTGTAATCAATACACACTCTCCAAATAAAGTCTTAGTAGAAATATGTTCACCTTTTTCATATTTCATCACTGTCATGCTGCCTTACTTAGGCACACACTGCACAGGACTCTACCCACCCACTATCTGAAATGGGTTAAATGATCTCCACATCCAAGAGCTTCACTACTTATTCTTCACAACCTCTTACATATGTGGATTTAACTTTTTTTGTCTTTCCCTCATTGTTTTGCATCCTTCCTCAAGGTTAATCCTATGCATCACCACATTGGGGCTAATCCCCCTAATATCAGCAATTTGCCATGCCATGTCTTTCATGCACTTCCTAATAGTCTTTACCACTTTCTTTTCTTGCTCAAAATCCAATGAGTTGGATATGATGATGGGTACAATGTGGTCCTTACATAAGAAAGTATATCATAAGTGAGAAGGTAAGGGTTTTAGGTCTAAGGTTGGTGGATTAATAAAGGAGGGTGGTGTAGGGGTATTCAATCTCTCCAACTTCTCTTGCTCACTTCCTTCACATAACTCTTTTTTTCAACTTCCTTCATACTATCATCTAAAATATCAATCTTCATACATTGCAGTCCCATCCATCGATTTCTTTAGAGACATATTAAATTCAACCTATTCATCGCCAATTCTCAAAATAAGTTTACCTTCATACACATCAACTAATGCCCTACCAGTATTAATAAAGGGTCTACCTAAAATCAAAGGACAATTCCTATCCTTTTCAAAATACAACACAACCAAATCCACCAAAATGATAAATTTATCTACTTTTACCAATTCATCTTTGACAACCCTGAATGGATTCTTGATGGATTGATCTATAAGTTGAATGAGCATAGATGTTAGCTTGATGTCTCCTAATCCTAGTTTCCTGAAAACAGATAAAGGCATCAGATTAATACTGGCAACTAAGTCACATAAGTATTTAACAAATTCAAAGTCACCAACAACACATAAAATCGTAAAACATAGATCTTGTTGTTTTGATGGAAAGGTGCTTGAAATGATTGAACTACAATTTTCTGTTAGGGTCACCGTTTGATTGTCCTCCCAAGTGCGTTTGTGTGTGAGTATGTCCTTGAGAAACTTCGCATACTTAGGCATGCACTCCAATGCTTCCACCAATGACAAGTTAATTTGAAGCTTCTCCAGCTTCTCTAAGAACTTGGAGAACTGAGTGTCTACCTGATGTTGTTTCACCCTTTGTGGATACGAAAGCTTAGGCTTGTGGGGTGGTGGTGGAACGTATGGATTCTCTTCTTCTTGCTCTTGCTCCTTCTTCCCTTCTATCTCCTTGCACTTCTCCTTTGTTTGACTCTCACATTGCACACTTGGTTCTTCCAGTTGCTTATCATTCCTAAGTGTGATCGCCTTGAGTTGTTCCTTTAGATTTGTTTTAGTGATGCTTGGTAGGTTACCTACATTTCTAGAAGATAAAGCAGTAGAAAGTTGGCCTACCTGAACCTCTAAATTGTGGATGGAAAAAGTATGGTTTTTCAAGATTGCATCCTGGCTTGTAAACATCTGTTTGTGGTATTCTTCTTGGGTTGCAAATTTAAAGTTCATCATATCCATTATCCTATCCATCTTACTCTCCAAGGCTCTAAATCGATCTTGATGAAATTTAGGAGGTCCTGGAGGTCTTACTGGGCCAGCTACATTATTACCACTCTAAGAAAAATTTGGATGATTTTTCCATCCTGGATTATAAGTGTTGTAATATGGGTTGTCATCTCTTTATTGTAGTTGGCTGAAGTAATTTACCTATTCTGTGCCACTGGCTCTTAACAAGAAACACTCTGTTGTGCAATAGTTATCCTGTCCACATAACTCACTATTAGTAGTGTGCCCTAGGCCAATGGATATTTATGATTCATGTATTAACATTATAACTTGTTAATAATATATTATGAGGTATTCCTTTTATATATACATGCATGTCTTTTATGTAATGTGATTTATGTTCTATGAATAGTATTAGGCTTATGTCATCAAGTATGTGACTTGATAGTAAAACCAC
>JAOQMS010043918.1:0-11076 GCA_027563885.1 Erythroxylum longipes | reverse complement strand
TTACATGTGCAAAAATTCACTATTGGCTATTCATGTGCATATATGAATGCATGAATATGTCAAAACACTTTAAATAACCCTAACCCGTTCCAAATAACCAATTTACCCTTCCCATAGGTGAGGGGATGTTACAAAGTAGGTTTTTATGATAGGTGGCATAAAACTCACGGGTGTGCATGGAGTGTCTCACGGCCGTGAATGGCCTAAATGAGGCTTACAATCGTGAATTGCCTAAAAGAGGCTCACAGCCATGAGCCTCCATTGCATGGGTGTGACAATGTGTCATGGGTGTGAGATTTCATACACCCATGAAGGAGAAGGATTAGAGCAAGAGGACACAAGAACGTGTCAAGGAAGATAAGAGTATATGATGAAAACATCAAGATGAAGAATCTAGAAAAGTGGCTCATAACCATTCATAAAGACAATTGAGAGTAAATCACAATAAGATGACTCAAAGATTATGCTTTTAACTCACTTTATCCATTATTCTTCTGAATTGTACCTAAAGCCAAATATGAATTAAAGTGAATTTTTTAAGCATTTGAAAGCATTAATCACTAAGTGTAATGAATTAGATGCATCAATAATTAACCACATATCACAAACCATAATTTTTTAAAACCTAAATACATCAATAGTGAAGAAAATGATTTTTGGAAATTCAAACATCATAAAAACCCTAAAAACCATAAAATGATCACATTCATCTAGAGAAATATCAATGCATTAGGTTTCTAACAAATAGCTAGAGATGTGAAAGAAAATTGAATCCCTAAATTAGACGCCTAACAAAATATAGGTCTTCAAGTGTTGTTTGTGTTAGCTATTGCATAGATATTTTTGGCGGTTGTGTTATGATTTGTGTACATCTTCCTTTCCAATAATGTAGTTGAGATGTTGACTTGTTAAATTACTGGGCTTTGAGAAGCTAGTGGCCAACACAGTTGTATGAGATGTTGTTATCATAAGCTATATAGAGGTAGTTGATTGATTAATATATAATTCATCATCCTAATTTGATTAATTTGATTCATCATCCTAAATTGATTAAGAAAGATATTATGTTGTTCTCGATTAGTATTAATTAAGGAAATCTTTAGCTAATGCAAACTGATGCTTTGAAAATTGTTTTTAAATTTCATTAATATAATAAATTACTATTGGTTAAGAACTAATATGATTGGGATCAAAAAGAGTAAACATTAATTCTATATTCTATATTTAATCAGAACATTGTGTAATGAAATGAATGAGTTATACTAAAAATCATACATAAAAAGATTAGTCAAAACCGCTTTAATATTCTTAATATTTGAGTTATTACAATGCATTTGTAAATATATATATATAAGAGTTTAATTTATCTAATATTAAATATGATTTATAATTATAATTTATATTCATTTTTAGCATATTTAAGAATTTAATGGGTCCCACATGAAGAATAATTAATGAGAGAAAAGGTAATTTAATGAATTTGGACTTCATTTTAAAATTTGAAAAACTTTAAAAGTTAATTATGAGATATTAAATTTTATTTTGACCTAATTGGTGATTAATTATAATTATCTTTTTAAAATAAAATTTAATTTGGAATATAATTTATATTTATTGTCAATATATTTAAGAATTTAATGGGTCACAAACAAAGAAAGATTAACTGAGAGAAAAGATAATTTAATTAAGTTAGACTTCATTGTAAAGTTCGAAAAACTTTAAGAGTTAAATATTAGATGTTTAATAAATAAAAAATAATATGGGATAGCAAACAAAGGAATAATAATGAGAGAAAAGGTAATTTAATAAAAATACTTTATTGTAAAGTTTAAAAAACTTTAAAAGTTAAATATGAGATATTTAATAAATAAAAATTAATATGAGAATATTGAATCTTATTTGGACCTAATTGGTGTTTAATTATAATTATTTGTTCTTTAAACTAAAATTTAATTTAGAATAGAATTATAACTAAATTAAAAAATTAAATTGGTCATACCTTATTATTAATTCAAAAGAGTTAGCATTTTTGCTTGCCCATCTCTGCGCCACTTATAGATCCTTGTTAACTAGTTCTTGTATTAACTAGTTCAAATGGATACTAGTAAAAGTAAGAGATTTATGTGACTATAGTACTAATTATGATTAATCAATTCCAAAAGTTGGTTTAACAGTAAACATTAGAAAATATTCACTTTCAAAGTAAGTTATGATTTATATTTGTACTTATTAAATTTAATCATGTTTTATAATTTAATGTAATTCTAGATTTTGAAAATTTCAAAAAAAAAGTTTTGTTTTTCTTTCACTGCATATAAGATTAGATCTCATTTCAGCAACTATTGGCTAATAGGAATATGATAATCTATTTAGTGAGATATTATTTATTGATCTTTATACCTATCTTAAAGTGGAAGTAAGACTGATATAGATGAAATCCAAGAATGGGAAATTCTCTAACAAAACTGAAATATTTTGGAGTTGATCTTAAGGGGTGATGGTAAGTACTAGTCTAAGATCATAGGATCCTAATCTTGATATATATATACACACACATACACATATAATTTAATTAGAGAATCAAAGTTAAATTAAAGAATTTTAATTTATATAACCTTAAATACAATTTAGAATTATAATTTATATTTATTGTCAATATATTTCAGAATTTAATGGGTCTTAAACAAAGAAAGATTAATGAGAGAAAAGGTAATTTAATATGGTAAGACTTCATTGTAAAGTTAGAAAAACTTTAAAATTTAAATATGAGATGTTTAATAAATAAAAATTAATATAAGATATTAAAAAAAGAAAGACTAAAGAGAGAATGGTAAATTTTAATAAATTTAGACTTCATTGTAAAGTTCAAGAAACTTTAAAAGTTAAATACGATATGTTTAATAAATAAAAATTAATATGAGATATTAAATCTTATTTGAACCTAATTGGTGTTTGATTAAAATAAAATATAATTTAGAATATAATTATAATTAAATTAAACAACCAAAGTGTTCATACCCTATTATATATTCAAAAGAGTTAGCATTTTTTGCTTGCCCCTCTCTGCACCGCTTATTGATCTTTATTAACTAGTTCATGTGTTAACATGGTCAAGTGGATACTAATAGACGTCAAACATTTATGTGACTATAGTACTCATTGTAATTAATCAGTCCCAAAAGTTTGTTTAATGGTAGCCATTAGAAAATATTAACTTTCAAAATAAGTTGTGATTTATATTTATACTTATTAGATTTATACATTAATCATGTTTTATAATTTAATGTAATTTTCACTTTTGAAAAATTTAACAAAAATTTTTTCTTTTTCTTTCACTGCACATAAGATTAGATCTCAGTTTAGCGGCTATCAGCTAATAGGAATATGATAATATATTTATTGAGAAATTATTTTATTAATCTTTATACGTATCTTGATGTGGAAGTAAGAGTGACATAGGAGAAATCCAAGAATTGGGAATTTTCTAACAAAACTGAAATATATTTATGGTGAATACATTTAAGAATTTAATGGGTCATAAACAAAGAAAAATTAATGAGAGAAAAGGTAATTTAATCAAGTTATGTTTCATTATAAATTTCAAAAAAACTTTAAAAGTTAAATATGAAATGTTTAATAAATAAGAGTTAATATGAAATATTAAATCTTTTTTGGACCTAATTGGCATTCAATAATAATTAACTTTATTTAAACTAAAATCTAATTTAGAATATAATTAAAATTAAATTAAACTATCAAAAAGTTCATACCCTATTATAAATCCAAAAGAGTTAGCATTTTTTTCTTACCCCTCTTTACACCATTTGTAAATCTCTGTTAACTAGTTCATGTGGAAACTAATAAAAGTTAGATAATTATACGATTAAAGTGAATGTGATTAATTGGCTTCAAACTTTGGTTTAATGGTAGCTATTAGAAAATATTAATTTTCAAAATAAGGTATGAGTTATATTTCTAATTATTAAGTTTATGAAATAATCATGTTTTATAATTTAAAGTGATTTTAGTTTTCAAGAAATCAAACAAAATTTTTTTTTTTTACTATAGACAATATTGGATCTCAATTCTGTAGGTATTGACTAGTAGGAATCTGATAATCTGTTCAGTAAACGATATCATATTGAGAAATTATTTATTGAGTTTATGTACCTATCCTCATGTTGAAGAGAGAGTGATATAAGTGAAATCTAAGAACGAGGAATTCTCTAACCAAATTGCAAAGGAAGTATTTTGGAGTGTACTAAGGTGTCATCGTACATAGTAGTCTGGGATCATAGGATCCCAACTAAAGCAGTGCTTACACTCTGGATGCCGACGTATAAAATGTTGTCAACCATTAATAAGCTAGGGTTATAGTCAAATACACCTAACAGATACTATTTGTGTAATACTAATCAGGAAGGCTTTAATCACATCTGATTCGAGTCTTTTTACTCTAACAAACTATAGAGAGAAATAACACACAAATATCATGTGTTGAACCCTACAGATGCTTAGAAAGACATTATCATTTGGACTTGTTGGTTTATGTTTTATAGCAAATCACTTTAGTTGTAGTTTAGTGGAAAATTATTTAAAGGAATTCTTTATCTTGTACATGTTTAGATGTATGATAAATTCCATGGGAAAATTATACATTGCAAATGAAATTATAATGAGATTACAATTATGAGATTCATATTGCATTATGTATTATTCATAAATGTTCATAGTCATTGTTCTATTAAGATTTGACATTAATAGAATGTAAAAATACTAACATATGTTTTGTTCTTCCTTATGAAGGAAGTAGTCGATCTCATAGGCTAAAGTATACAAATACTTAAACAAACGTGTGGGTGCTTGTTAGAGAATAAGTTCACTGAATAGACTCGATATGGGAAATCCATTTGGAACATTACTTATATGTCTATGGAATTCTCATAGTGATGATTGTATAAGTGATCCTTTGACTTGAGGTCATCAAAGTTATCTTGTATGGGGATTGCTATGTTTTGATACTACTTATGATTTATTTAATCATGGGTCATTTAATTAGTAGTCATTGGATGCAGCATGAATTATATAGAGGTAGTTATGTGATCAAGATAAGATTCATTACCCTAAAGTAATTAGGGAGAATATTTTGTTGTTCTTGATTAGTATTGATTCAGGAAATCCTTGGCCAAGGTGAAATGATGCTTTGTAAATAGTTTACAAATGTCATTAATTGAATCGATAGCTAATGGGGGAGAACTAATATGATTAGACTTAAAAATAGAGTAGACATTAATTCCATGCTCTATGTCTAATTGGAACATTGGTTGATGAAAGGATTGAATTATACGGAAAAATCATGCATGGAAAGGTTAGTCAAAATCACTTTGACATTCCTAAATATTTGCGTAGTCATAATGCGTTGCTAGACGCCAATCTTGATTCATGATTATAAATTGATTAATTATAAAATTAAAGATAAATTAAAAGGAGTTTTAATTTATCTAACTATAATTATGAATTAGAATTAGAATTTATAATTATTGTCAACATATTTTGGAACCTAATGGGTTGAAGAGAGCAAAGTTAACTTAATCAAGTTAGGCTTGATTGTAAAGTTTGAGATACTTTATGATTACATATGAGGTATTTAATAAATAAGGATCAATATGAGATATTGAATCTTATATGGGCATAATTGGTATTTAATTAGAATTATTAGTAATTCTAATTAAAGTTTAATTGAAATTAAATTAGTAAAACGTCCAAAACTTATTATAAATAGGCTTAAGCTCTATGGAGCTAGAACTTCTTGCTTAACCCTCTGTAAGAGTTACAGGGTTCTCTCAACTCATTCTGTGGATGTCGTTAGAGGCCGGACATTTGTCCAACTACGGTGGTTGAAATGGATTAGTTTGAGGAACAGTTTGAGGGATACAACAAGATTATTATCAAGCTTCAAAATAAGGTATAAAATAAGTTTCCTTTTTATTATGATTTGTGTTAATCAATTTATAGAATTAAAGAGATCTTAGTTTTCGGGAAATTAAAGATTGTGAAAAAGTTTATCTTGTTGCGATTGGTATCGGATCTAAACTCGGTTTCCCAACAGTGGTATCAGAGCTAGGTTTTATTTCTATAATTTGATTAAATTGTTTGATTGTTATTGATTATAATTTTGGAATTGAATTGAAAAAGGTTTGCAACCAAAATCTGAAAGGTGTTTCAGATTAATATAGTATAAACCCTATAGTCAATTTATTAAGAATCTGGAATTCTAGTATGCTATTTGTTGCTTGCTTTCTAGGTATTGGTGATTGGAATAAGAACAAGGAAAAACACAGCGTTGAATGCAAATTCTGGTTGTTTTGAGTTTCGTGTATTGTATATGAAAAGTTACCAAAGATCCAAAAATAATATTATGGATATCTTTCGCATATGTATCTTGTGTTTGTATTTTTGTTTTATAGGTACTAGAATTTTGAAATTTGAATACGCGTATGTACCTTGTTTTGTTTATGTTTCTTTCTGGTTGTATCTTACTTTAACCTTAGGTTGCCGCCCTCCTTGTTCTTACTTATGGACTTGCATCTGCTTAGTATATTCGTATGCAATGGTTCTAAAAACGTTTTATAATGTCTTGCATTTTGAGTATTGGAAATATGCTTATTCCCTATTTTGCTTATGAATATGCCTATGTTTTATTAAACTTGTGCTTTGAAAATTTGGATTTCCACTTATTGTGGATATTGCCAAAGAAGTTGGGTTTGAGAAACCCACCGTAGTTTTGGTTAGGGTTTGTTGCACCATTTTTATGATTACTTTGGATTTTCTGGTCGGGCATTAATGAGGCCAGAGAAAAGCGTTTCACGAGCATTGCCAGTGGCAAATCGCCGCTGGTGCATCACTTGGCGACAAAGCCAGTTTCGATCATCGTAAGTAGCAAGGGGTTTAAATGACGTACAAACCCAGGTTGAATAAGGCTTGATGATTATGGAAGTTAGGTTTTGAGAAACCCATTGAAGTTCTAGTTTGTATTTGCATTGTTGCTTGCAGGTGTTGTGATTGGTTATCGACTGTCGTTTGGAAGCGGCAAGCATTGCCTTCTTCGGAGCCATCATCACTTGGATGATCTCCGCCCACAAATGGCAAGGAGGCTTGATAGATGTCACGGTGGAGACCCAGGCATGGAGGTTACATGAGGCAGAATTGGAGAAACGTGGGCGTGACGTTTTGGGAACGACGGGCAGCAGTTTACAGAAATGTGGAGACGTTTCTGAGAAAACGATGGGCGCATGTGAGTCACGCGCCCATCGTCTTTTGGGTGTAAGTCTATAGAGTTACCGCACGCGCCAGACAATTCCCACCTTATTTTTTATTTTTATTTTTATTTATTTTCTTAAAAAACCTTTATGCAGTTAAATAAATTTAATGGAGATTAAATTAGTTTATACTCCTAATAAAGTTGAAAAAGTGTTATGTTGAAGAATTGTTTTCAAGGCTTAATTTTATTAGGAATGCTTTGGAATTTAGTTTAATTTTTCAAGGGGTTGAATTATTAAATTAAATTAAATTATCCATTCAATTACAAAATTAAGATAATTATTTTTCTTAATTTGTTTAAGACTAATAATTATATTGATTCTTAATTTTTTTAGAAAAGTGGCTTCTAAAATTAGAATTAACTATTTTAAATTAGATTGAAATTAATTAATTAGAAAATTAGTTTCTAAAATTAGAATTAATTATTTTCAACTATATTGAAATTATTTAATTTAACTCTTAAAAATTAAGAAAAGTGTTTTCTTAAATAATTAAGAAAGATGTTTCTTAATCAAATTTATTTATTTCAGTTTGATTAAGATAAATTAAATTTATAATTTTATTTATTTAGAGAATTATTATTATTTAATCTATTTAGAAATTGTTTCTTTATTTATAAATAATAAGTTTCTTGATTTATTAGAAAGGATATTAACTTGATTAAAATTCGAAAATTGTTTTCATTTATTTATCAAGAAAAGGAGCTTTCTTTAATATTTTGAAAATTAGTTTTCTAATCTATTCAAGAAAGATTTTCTAATTAATTAAGAAATCAATCTCTAAATAAACAATATATCATGAGTTTCTTAATTAAATCTGAAAAATGTTTTATTTAATTTTGAAAGTAATTTCCTTGTAATATTAGAAAATAGTTTTCTAATTAAGGAAAAGTAATTTCTAATGAGATTAGAAATAGTCATTGCTAATTAGATTAGAAATAGTTTCTAATTGGATTAGAATGTGTTACTTATATAATTTTGAAAAGAAGTTTTTTAAATTATAATAAGTAAGAAGAATAATATATTGAAAATTGTTTTCAATTAAATTTGATTAGAGGAGTCAAGATAATTGGAAATAGTTTGTAGTTAGATTTGAAAATTATTTTGAAATCAAATCAAATTTATATTTAGAATAGGAATTTAATTTATTTAGGAATCAATGAACATCAATAAGTAGAATCAAATGAAGCTTGATATTTTATGCATATAATTTGATTATGAGTTTATAAGTTGTATGTTTATTTATATGATTGGTATATATATTGAATGCATGTTAAATTGTATTTTTTATATATGTGAAATTTTACATGCAATTTTGTGATTGATGAGACAAATGAAATTAAAATCCCTCGTTAAAATATTAAATGCAATTTAAGAATGTGATTGTTTCCTTCCATTATTATAAGAATAAACCAGAGTTTTATTTATAGTTGGCTTATTGGGTAAACTTAAGGCCGCTTTAACCCGAACATATTTAATCTTATGATAGTCGGTTCTACTTAACTAAAATTGTCTTATTTGGATGAGCAAACTCATGATCATATGAATTTAGAGACAAGGTTAGGAACAATATATAAGATATATTATGGCAAGAGTTGTCACCTAATGGATCTAGGAGTCACATGAGATGTGATTGATAAAGTTGTTATCTATCTAATTTAAGTCTAATTGATTTGTTAAGCAAACTCAAGATAAACTATGCTTGAATGGGATCGTATCCCACTAAAAAGACTAGAGTAATCTTTTTGAATAGTAGTGAGGGCTATTATTTCGAATAAAATAGTAGGAGTAACCAAACATGATTAAGGTCCTAATTTAATTTGGTAGTCATGACATATAATTGATTACTTGCTTTCTTACATTTCTTATGTTATAAGTGAAACTTACCTTGTTTAGTATAGTTGATGCTAAGTTAGTGAACCAAATTTCTTAGACATATGTTATGTTTGAGACGAGTTCTCAAAATTAGATAGAAATATATGTTCCCATTATACAATTTTGCTATAATCCCCGTTAATGATTTGGTGACAAAGTTATAGAAATATGTCAAAATCATATAGATGACAAAATGTATTGACATTTTGAGTTGAAAAATGTCTCATAAACTTTGAAGACAACATATAAGATGTATGGCAACACTATGATAGCAAGGTGCAAGAGGTTACATTGAGTAAAGCTAAAAAGTATAGTACCTTGATGAAATTGTTCCACTTAATTTAGCCTACTAAAAACATAATTTTGGACTACAATTAAAGGATTAGCAACAATATGATAATAATTGTCATTATAATAAAATTATTGCATGATTTTTTTTGCCTTTATGTGATATGATAAAGAACATATGTATTTTTAATTCATACTTATGAGTATTTGATACTGAATTTACATTCAACATTATTGTAATGTTCAATGCATGTTTAGAAATAGATCGTTAAGTAAAAGTAGCTGATCAAATTTTATACAAAGAGTTTGTATGTGTTGAATCCAAGAAGATTTATGCTTAACATAAGTGGCAAGAATTAAAAGTTAGATAACTGAGATTATTCTTTTATGCCATATTCGTTCAATCAAAATAACGAGAGTCATAAAGTTACATACTAGGATATATGTATCCTTTTGATTATGAGTCATATGGAACTTTTGAAACTTGTAAAGTTGAAGAATAACCAAATGAACATTTTGTGAAAGAATGATGATGGTATTGAATTGTTAAATTTTATACATGTGATGTATAGAAAGGAATAACAATTCATAAAATGATAATATTATATTTCATTATATTAATAATGACTTTATATGATATTATTTATATGTATTAAATGAAATGTGATTTAAAATTTTGAAATGTTCAAATTGTTGGAATCTATCTAGAAATTAAGCATTGAGAATGTTGAAGCACATCGATGAGATCTTTGTGGCAAGTTTTAAATTTTTGGTTATCTATAAGGAATAAGATAACAAAAGTTCCATAAGGGTATGGGTTTATGTAAGGAGTAACATACAATATGAGATATTGTAGGATATAATATTATTTCTTCTATAGAGATGCCTAGTACAATGTCTTACCTTCTATAATTCCAATTAAATCAATTAGCAAGATTTCATATTATATATGAAATGCTAAGTCTTTGAAAGACTCACAGTTAATGATTCAAGAATGTGATGCTTGGTTGAAGCATAGATTATCCATAAAGTTTAGAACTAAATTGGATAATCAAAGGTTGTGAGATATCCAATAGATTAGATACAATCTTACAGATTCATCAAACAAATTGTTTAATTCAATGTATACTTATAGGAGAATGATTCTCAAAATAAGTAGTGGGAGTAAGATGGAATTTGAAAAGTTCAAATCTTATGACAGTACATCAAGTTGGAACTAATGCCTTTAATGATACATTTGATGTATAGTTGTAAGCAATAAATTGAAAGAGTCACTTCCATGTTGAATTCAAAGAGTTTATTTTGGAGATGATTGTGAATTTATCATGTCTACAAGAAGGTTAGTGTGAGTATAATTATCCTCTTTAGTGGGAGTATATAGACATATATTGCTTACAGAGAACAACAGTTCCAACTATCAATTATTGAATACATAATTGTCCAAGAACAACTCTTGTTAGATATGAAAAGGTAACAACTTAATTCTGGGAATTAGATCTACATAGATAGATTGGACATTGTTAACTTATTCTAAGTCCAAGTATATAGATAATGTACTAAAGATATTTAGTATTTGAGATATCAGATACTTATG
>JAOQMS010043917.1:0-11077 GCA_027563885.1 Erythroxylum longipes | reverse complement strand
GATGAGCCTAAAAAGGGTTAGTTTGGAATGCATGTGTTTGTGTAAAATATCTGGTATCCGAATGCGATCATCGGGCTTCGGAAACGGGGTCCGACAGACGTATTCGAGATGAAGCAGTTACAGCTTAAAAAGATCCATACTGATGAGAATGGATTAGATATATTAACAAAGATTCTCACAAGGGGTAAATTCAAATATTGTTGACTTGCTACCGGAATGGTGGATCTCCCCATATAGTCGAAAGGGGGAGAATTGTTAGGTGGTTCCTCCCATATGGGGAACCCACCATATATTAATTATAAAAAAAGGTCAAAGTTAGGCAGCAGCCAAAAATAATGGCTGCCAAATTTTAAGTCAAGAGTTAGGCGCAACAAAGTTAGGCAGAGTTAGAAAATTTTGCATATTGGAGGCCTATATAAAGTCTCGTTCGTTCGGTAACAAAACACACAAAAAAGAGAGAAAGACAAGGCAGAGAGAAAAATAAGAGAGCAAGAGAGTTAAGTTTTAAAGAGGTTCTTAAAAGTGTGGGTGATAACATAGTGAGAGAAATTATTGTGAGGTAATCTTTGAGAGATACCGAGGCTACCACTATTTTTGGGTAGCACTCATTTGTGAGGTGTAGTGAAACTTTCTTTGTACCTACTATTTTTATAGTGGAAGTGTTTTCCTGAGTGTGTTCTATAGACGTAGCCCAACATTCTGGTGAACCACGTAAATCTTCATGTCCACTTTATTAATGTCACAATTCTATTTTACACAATTACAACTTAGTTTATTGGTTGATTAAGTCGTATGTTCTATAGTTGCCATTATAGTGGACCCTTTATATCAGAAAACTTAATTGTCAAAACTAAGTTAAAGGGAAAACGTTGTTTATATTTTTCCTAACACAAAGCTCCTACTTCAAGCCCTAAATCATTGGCACCAATAAAAGCTCTCGTATCTTCCCCACCAGCAACCACACCGGGCGCTTGTCCGGGGATACAGACTATCCCAGCACCGGCACAGACACCAGTAGTAACGCCATCATCTTCTTCCACTCAAGTAAGCTCGCCGCCAGCTCCAGTTCCTGTCAACTGTCCATCAACTCCAACACCAGTCACTCCTCTGGCAAGCTCTCCAACTAGTTTGCCTCTAGCTCCATTGCGTGTGCCTCCTGCCTCTTACTGGCACCAGCTTCTAAGAAGAAGAAGTCAAAGAAGAAGAAACATGCAGCAACACTATCTCCTGCTTTAATTCTGGAGTTGTTAGGACCACCAGAACTGCCGGTAGAAGCTATTAGACGAAGCGCCGCTGCCAGACCCCCCGGTCCACCGTGGCCGATCTGGTACACTGTAATTTTAATTCATGTCAATGCCTTTCCAAATCTAAATATATAAAGAACTTCAGTTTAAATTCTAGTTCTGATAAATAGTATGTTTAAGGTCGCTTACAAACATGAAACAAGATATCCATTGACTAATGTACTAGTTAAATCTCACTTACTTTAGGCATTGTGAGTGGGTTGATGCACTGCTAACGTTTTGATAGTTTCATTACATAGTGGAGCAGAAACTATAAGGAGCTTGCATAAACGATAGGAAGCCTCGCAATGGGATGGGCAGTCCTTTGCTGCGTCTTCTTTGACTTTTAGGGGGACACTATTATCACCAGGTCGGTCCTAAACTTTTATAGCCTGGCGAAAGCAAAAAAAAAAGATCTAATAAATGGATAGTGTAAAAATATATAAAATTTAAAAATATATATTTATTATTAAAATTTAATATCCATACCAACTTATAATTTTACGTACTCAACAAAAAATATTATAAAATTAATTAATAATATTTTACAAATTTTAAGTAGATTTAATATTATATTAGTTTAAATAAATATAAATAAAATAAAAAGAATAAATTTTGGCACTTAAATAATAATACAAAAATAAATAATACTTTTTTAGAATATAATAACTAAAATAACAAAGTTAAGAACTAATTTATTTAATTATATATTTTTTGAAGTGAGTTATTCTTTTAGTGTAATTTATTCATAGACCTAGAGGGTGATAAAATAAAAATTAAATAAATTTTATATTTATATTTAATAAATTTAGGGATTTATTATACTAAAAGAAAAATGACTGCAAGTAAATGAACCACAAGTGTTGCAATGAATTATTACTCAAATATTGAAATATTTAGTAAGATGAAAATACATTTTAAAAATCAAAGACTTTATCTTTAAATTATCACTCAGAGTTTAAAAGTTAGAACTATAAAATTCGTTTAATGCTAAATTTTGAATTGAATATTTTAAATTTATATGTTGACATAAATAAAAATTTTGAGTACTACATATTGTCACCCAAGCTAAATATAAGTTGGGGGATGGTGTTATCCCGGCTTTTCAGCCTTGGTATAACTCTTCTTGGCTCTGGAAAGCTTTGTGCTCCCTATGACCGAGCATTTCGGGGGCGATTGGGTGGTCAATTAATGATGGCGGTTCGTTTAGGTTCTGGTCCAATAACTGGCTTCTAAGGCTTGGTCCGTTGGCAAAACATATATTGTCGGATGATCCTGATGGCATAGAGGATGGGTTTGTCAACTCTTTCATTGATGCAAATGGTGGATGGGATTGGCCTAAATTTGCTGAGCATCTCTCTCCGAATGCTGCTCTCCATATAGCAGCGTTACCAACACCGAGACTAGAACGTGGCCTGGACATGCCTTTGTGGACAACGGACTCTCAGGGTAGATTCACAGTGAAGTCAGCGTATAACTGGCTTACACCGATTACACAGGATCAGCAATAGCTCTTATGGAAACTCATATGGCGATGGAGAGGCCCCCAAAGGGTCCGTTTATTTCTTTGGTTAACAGCACATGGACGTCTATTAACGAATGAACCAAGGAATGCTCGAGGGCTAAGCATCTTGCGCTTATGCACCCGGTGCCATAGTGACACAGAATCTGTGATACAAGTTTTACGGGATTGCCCCAAATCCTAGACATTATTGTTACAGTTTGTTCCAGTTCACCGACGATAGAATTTCTTTGGGTCTACGCTGAATGATTGGCTGATGAGCAACCTCCTGTGATACCAAACTTACGGACATCAGGTGGCGTAGGCAGAGCTCTTTGGCACAACGTGTTGGATCCTCTGGAAGGATCGAAATCGTGAATTGTTTGGAAACTTGGGGTGCATAAGGGGTGCATGCAACTGGGATTTTTAAGGTGGAAAGTGGGCAATGTAAGATCCATGAGGCTTAGATCATGGAAAGAGATAGGATGGTCAAGTCCGGCCCCTGGGAGGTATAAGTTAAACACTGATGGGGCGGCAAAAGGTAACCCGGGATTAGCAGGGGCAAGGGGTGTTATTCGGGACGATCAGGGAAAATGGGTAGTAGGATTTGTGCACAACGTGGGATATGCTACTTCGTTAGCAGTTGAGTTATGGGTGGTCAAGTCAGGATTAGAGATTGTGTGGCGGCACGGAGTGAGACAGTTGGTTCTTGAACTTGACTCTCAAGTCGCGGTCCATATTCTAAGTCTGGACCATTCTCAAGCCATGGGGAATGAGGTACTGGTAGGTGATATTAAACGGCTATTGACACGGGAGTGGATAGTGGAAGTGCGACATGTGTATCGAGAAGGAAATTCATGTGCAGATTGGCTGGTTAACTATGCGCTGAATTTTCCTGTAGGATGCCATAGGCTAGATGAATGCCCGGTGGGCCTTGGGTCCATAGGCTAGATGAATGCCCGGTGGGCCTTGGGTATTTTCTGTTCGGAGACACTATTGGGGCTACCATACCCCGACTCTGTAATTTGTGACTTTCTTTTTAATGCTTTAGGATAAGACCCTCTTTTCACCCAAGAAAAAATTGTGTATTCTACTCTCTTTGTAATTACTAAATTAACCTTAAATAAAGGAAATTGTGGAATAGTAAACTCCGATGATGATAGGCCCTAAACAGATGCCCCGCTTGCCCCTGCTTGGGGCTGAGATTGATTGTTACTCTATCATTATCATCTTGCGTTTACTTTCACTATTTTTAAATTTTTTTCCACATTTAATATTATATTTTGTTTATCAATAATATTCTTATTTATTCTTACAAAACAAATTGTTTATTTATCTTTTTTATGATTGGTCTGACTTTTCAGTGTCTACCCGTGTCCGGGAATTAAATACGTCAACTTATTGCGATATTTCACGTTCTTTTACAGTTTTCAGCGAATCTGTCCCTTTTCTTGTCTTTTCTTTTTGTGGATTTTATCTATGCCTGCTTCGTTCTTGTTTCTTATGGAATATTCCTGCATATGAAGGTGCATCAGTGCTTGTGATTGTTCTCTTCTCTTAGTTGAGCTCTTTCAAATAGCCTTTTTACTGAAACGTGGCTGTATTCGTTGCTTGTATGTTGATTAATGGATCAGCCTAATTAGGTTTTAAATTAATTCCAAGTTGTACAGGAATTAGAAACGATATAAGTATAATTATAATTAACGAGAATGTAAGTACATAAATTATAATTAAAGAATATATTCTATTGTGACTTCAATTATAAGAATAGTTTGCAATATATATATTCATGCGAATCATATAATATAACATGAAAGAATAGTTGGAACCGTTTTCGAGCTTCTTATTTTCCAACATTGAAAAAGAAATCACTAACTGGAAGCTGAAAGGCACGCACCGACGTCAATAGGTAAAGCATTTCATGAGGCAACATGAAAAGGATCAATATACCTTAAGAGTAATACCCCAACACAAGATCAAAACCAATGGATGTGAAAGGATACTGGTTGTTGGAGAGGTTAGAAGAACGGAAATGGTTGAAAGAAATTAGATGTAAGAGTTGGTGAAGAAGATTTGTTTTTTCTTGTGTTGCAGCATTTAATGATAGAAAACTTATTCATTAACTGAAAGCGAAAAGGAAACTGAAGAGAAGAAAATTTTAAGTGTATGGAATAGCTCCTGTTGATAATAGTAACAACTACAAATTTCTTTTGGCAAGTAATCACAAGTTTGATGAGTCAAAAACAATTATTGGTCACAATATTGCATGAGATAATCTCACTCGAATGAACTTAAGCGGTTCAAAGGATTCTTCAAGTGTCTGGGCTGAGATGGTAGTCAATGTTAAAATGTTTTTGATTTATCAGTAATTATGTCCGTTTGTAATTATAACAAATTGCTTTGTATTATTTTGCTATTCCCGGATGAATTGATGAAAGAAAATTTATCAAAGGTGCATTGCTCAGTTCAAACTTCAATTCTTTAAATAATAGGATAGGAGACAAAGAATTGAAGGAAACATATTCGTGGGAAGTTCAGGCAGTTTGGCACATATGTGTTGTTTATTATTTCTATCATTTTAAACATAATCTAAAGGACTGATTTATTTATTTATTTTCACTTGCTACCTTCTCTTTTAAATTTCACCGAACCAAATTTTAATAGTACACTTCCAATTTTTTTTCCTGCTAAACATGTAAGTCAATTCATGTGAACCTTTTCGTAAGGTGAAATGGTCTAGGATATTGACTTGGAATTATAATGATTAAAGGGTAAAACAATTGTATGAATGGTGATATTATTAGTTTATACCCTAAAATTATTTAGTTAATTGTAATTTTATGACATAATTATTAGAAAGCGGTTTTTATCTTATGCATATTCTTTTAAGTAACTGATGTACTAGATAAAGTTTATATGAATAAATATATATTACAAATAAAACTACGATTACATTTATATTATATTTATGTATATTTCTAAATTATATATACTTAGTTATTTTTTTATTGAGACTGGACATTAACATAGTATAAAAAGATTAGCATATATTATTTTTTTTTATGAAAGAAGTTGTCAATCTTATAAATTAAAGTATAGAGATATTTAACAAACATATGAGTACTTATCAAATAACAAGTTCACTAAACTTACTTAATATGATAATTCTATTTGAAATATTATTTGTCTACTTATAAAAATTCTTATTGTGATAATTGTTTAAGTGACCTTTAAACTTGAGGTCTATAAAATATCTTATATATGAATTGTTATGTTTTGATACTACTTATGACTTTTTCTAGTCAAGAGTAAATTAATTAATAGTTATTGGATATAACACAAACTATATGGAGGTAACTGAATCAATATAGGATTCACCATATAAAATAATTAAAAAGAATATTTTACTATTTTCTATATTAGTATTGATTTGAAAAATTCTTGACCAAGGTAAAATGACACTTTGAGAATAGTTTTCAAATGTAATTAATTAAATTAATTATTAATAATGAAGAATTAATATGATTGGACTCAAATAGAATAGACATTAATTCTATGTTCTATGTGATCTAATCACAATATTATATCATGAAAGGATTAAATAATACAAAAGAAAATTATACACAAAAAGGTTAGCAAAACCACTTTAACATTCTTAATATTTGACCAGTCATAATACATCGTTAAAGTCCAATCTTGAATTACGAATATAAAAAATAAATTAAAGGAGTTTAATTTATGTAACCTTAAATACAATTTGAATTTATTATTTATACCTATTATTAATATATTTTAGAATCTAATAAGTCACACATAAAAACAGACTAAGAGAGAAAATGATGTTTTAATCAAATTGGACTTGATTTTAAAGTTTAAAAATTTTTAAGATTAAATGTAAGATATTTAATAAATAAGAATTCATATGAAATAAATCTTAATTGGGTATAGTTAATATTAAGTTAGAATAATTATAATTCTAATTGTAACTAAAGTTAAAATTATACCTCAATTAAATTACTAAAAGGTCTAAACCCTATTGTAAATAAATGCATGATCTAAAGAAGCTAGCACTTATTACTTACCTTTCTTTATTCTCTCAACTTGTTGTTGCAGATACTGTCATAATCTAATCACAAGTGTGGTTATAGTGGTTATGATAAATGAGTTCCAGCAATAGTTTGAGAAAAAATAAAGAAAATGATCAAAGTTCACAATTAATAAAGTCTGAATTTATAATTTATGCCTTATTATTTTCATATATTAATCATGTTATAGAATTTAAAATAATCTTGACTTTTGAGAAATCAAACAAAAAAATTTTATTCTCATTTCACTACGCACAGGATCGTATTATGAACAAATTTTCTAATATTAGCATTTGAGTTATCTTTAATTCTATAACTTGATTAAAATTATTTGATTGTTATTAAATAATTATAGAACTGACTATACAAATGTTACAAACCTAATTCTTCAAATCATATTAGAGTTGAACCTTAATTCTAGAATTAAATTAGATTTGAATAACAGTATGAAAAGTTCACATTGAAGCCTGTATAAAGTATAAACACAAATTATTGAATTTGATATTAATGTCCCTTAACAAAACCCTAACCCTTACCCTAGATCAAACAACATTTGATTGAAAATTTTTTAAAAATTTATCTATGAATAATAAGAAACTTAGAATACTGAATTTGGAAAGCCATATATTGCCTAAGTCACTCGATCAACATTAGACGAGTATTGTTTTTTCCTTTTTTTTTTAACCTTTCTTCCCACCATTATCTACCAAAAAAAGAGATGCTCATGCCTATTTTCTCTGACCTGAGTCAAGCTAAAAGCATTCTTGTTTGAGATTTGAGGATGTTCATATTATGTTCTTTTTTACTTTGGGTTTGAGAAATCCACTACCATTAGCCACAACTACACTTTAATGACATTTTGTGTCTTGAATGGGCTGTTGAAGGATAGGCGACTGCTGATACCATGGTTTAGCTACTGAAGGAGAGGATAGTAGCAACGAATCACTAGCAATTAATGCAATCACCAGTTTTGACATTAGTGGTGTATAATTGTTAAAGGGGCTGGCGAGTTATTGGTATTGTTACTGAAGATATGTGGTGGCAACATTGTTTCCTGGCTAGGGTTTGGTGCTAAGGTTTGGAAAGTTCGAAGAAGAGGTATGTAACGGACATAAGGTTAGATTATTTTGGGGTTGGAATAGGGATGTTTGGTTACTGGAATAGGATATTCTAAAGTTAGGTTTTTGTTTGTTTGTAAATAAGAATTAATGTAATCTAAATCCGAATTATTTCAAAACTGTCATTCCTCATTAAAAAAATAACATTATTCTAAATAGAATCGAAAATAGTTTTAAATTTAAATTTGACCCCAAAATTAAATCAATTATTTTTTTTAATGTGATTAAGATTAATAATTAGATTGATTCCTAAATTAAATTTAAGAAAAGTTGTTTATCAGAACTATAATTAATTATATTTTAACTAGATTGAAATTAATTAATTAATTATACTACTTTATATTTAATAAATTTTTTCTATTTTAATTAAGAAAGATGTTTCTTAATTAAAGTTATTTATTTCAAATTGATTGATATAAATTATTATTTTATTTATTTCTAAATTTTTATATTCAAATAAGATATTCAATTAATTTATGTTATGGGGATTTACATATACTCATAATTTTTGTTATAATTTAAATTGAGAGAAAGTGAGAAGGATTTTTTTTCTATTTAAAGGAACCAATGCTTATTCATTTACTTACGTATCAATTGTATCAATTTTTATTTTCTTATATATAACAAATTCGATTCAATTTCAAATCCAAGAATCCTTTATGAATTCATAGTCTATAGTTAATGGTTCCAATTTGCACTAGATTTTTGCTTTAGTCACTAAAAATTCTTATTTTCATTTTCTTTTCAATAGAAAGGAGGAATTTTTTTTAAAAAAAAAAGTTAAAATGGTTTTTAATTAATAAATGAAATAGGAGTCTTTCGTCTATTACAAGCTAAAGAGACTGCAAGCTTATACAACATAAGAGACCAAACGACACCAAAGAACTTAATAAGTTAAAACGGCTGCGTGGGAGGCTTGTCAAAATGACGCATAATGCTTCTTTTGGATAAAAATGAATCCCTCTCTGGATAAAGATCGAGAAGCTTCCAAATTAGGGTATTGCGCGATTCGTTCTTTCTCTCTTCCTCAGGCAATTACCATCAAGGTAAGGATGTCTTGAGTTTGTTGCTTCGTCTTGGTCATATGTGAAAAGGATCTCTAAATATTGTTTCCTATGTATCTATACAGCTACTTGGATGGGTCTGGCTAGGATGTGAGTTGTCGCTAGTGGAGCACTATCCATTTACAAATACAGGGAGATCAACTGGACAAGGTAAGGAAATGATTCATCTCCATGGTGTTTAGAGCTACTTTTCTTTCTGTATCTGATATCTGTTCCTCTCTCCCAAGCTGTTGCTTTGGCTTCCTCGATGCACATACCATATCTTTTAGAAACAATTTATGGAAAGGGTGTCTTTCTTCTATTCCAGTCTTCACACGTACTATCCTTTTCTATCTTTAAAGCACTCCATCTCGAAATCAGTAGTTGATTCTCTATGAAACTACTAGGTTAAGGCGTAAATCTGCTGATCTTGTTGAATTGAAAATTTTCTCTCTGATTCCCCCAATCAGAGATTTAAGAACCTCCTCTTTTGTGTGTGCCTTTTGTTAGAATCTCATATTACTTCTCCCTCGCCAAATCTCCTTAATGGAGGAGGCGAAAGAGATGATATAATATGCTTAGTATATCTAGGAGTATGGGGCAGCTTTAGAAGCCATTCAATGGCTTCTGTAAAGGTTGTACCTATATTAGAGATGAGGTTTAGTGCCTTGATTCTCTCCCAAATGAACTGTGAGAAGGGGCATTTGAAGAAAAGATGCTCCCTTGATTCTGATTCTATATCAAAAAGAATAAAGTCTAAGTTAGAGTTCATGAAATGTAGTCTATCTATGGTACCTAACTTGTTAAGCATCATAAGCCATAGAATTATAAAGTAGCTCGGCATGAGGGATTTGTGCCAAACTATAGGAAACCAAGTGTGTTCTAGAATGTTACTATTTTTCCATCTCCTGAATTTTGAAATGTTGAAGTTATTTGGAGGCAGGTTGAGGCAATTAAAAGTATCCTCCCTTTGTAGGTTCGATTGATAGCTAGTGGTCAAATATTGTATCTCAGTTAGGAAATTCCATTGCCCTCTTAGCAGTAAGGAGTTTACCTTAGCATTGGTAGGAATATCTGACCATAACTGGAGTGCCTGAGGATGTATAATTAGGGATCCTTGCCCTGTCTAATTGTTGAACCACACAAAAGCCTTTTCTCCATTCCCAATCTTACATGTGACTATAGGTTCAAGCATAGGTCTAAGTTTCAATAGCTGGGACAGGGGCTATGATAATGAAGGTTTAAAAGGTATAGACCAAAAACTTGAGCCCTTTAGAATATAGCTATGCACCCATCTAATCCAAAGAGATTTCTTTTGTATGAGAATGTTCCATAGATTCTTAATCAAAGCTGCTCTATTAAAAGAGGCAATTGAGATCAATCATAATCCCCCTTCTTCTTTCCTTTTTCATACTTCTTGCCATTTAACCTTAGCAAAATGTTTGTCTGAATTCAGATTTCCCTATAAGAATCTTCAGAAGAGCTTCTTAATAGCTTTGATAACCCCTTTAGCTAGAAAAATGTTTGAGGACCAACATATATGAAGAGAATTCAGCACTGCTTTGATAAGTAGGAGCCTCCCTCCAAAAGAGAGTACTCTATCAGACCACATTCCCAATCTTTCTGAATCTTATCAATTAATGGCTGACATTCTAAAAATTAGATTCTTTTCTTTGTAATGGGAAGTCCCAAGTAGGTTAGTGGGGCTAGTTTTCTGTTCATTCCAGTTATTTAGGAGACTCTGCTCTCCATTATGTTGGCCCCTATAGCTAGTACATACTGACCATTGGTAACATTTACCTCCAAACCTGAAAGATCCCTAAATTCAGCCAGAGTTGTTGTCGGACCCCGTTTCCGGAGTCCGACTCCCATGCAGAATATCGTAGTTACGTGAGTTTATCTCTCATACGATAACATCTTGATCACTTTCAGATTATCTTCTCAAAACTCCCCTTTATTAGTCTTAGCTTAGCTCTTAGAGCAGTCGACTACTTCATTCCTACCTTTCAACCTAAATCCTTTAATCATCAGCGTGGTTGAGTCCTTA
>JAOQMS010043916.1:0-11078 GCA_027563885.1 Erythroxylum longipes | reverse complement strand
CATGTTAAAAGGAGACACCTTGACATTCTAGTGAGAAGATGCGATGAAATAAGACTTAAAGACTATAAGAGGAAAAAAGAAGAACTTGAGAGAAGTGATTAAAAATGTTATATCTTCGCTAGAACTAACCGAGCATATGGTCCGAAATAGAAAACTTTGGTATACTAGGATATGGATAAATAATCTCTTATAGAGAGTTCATTCTCATTCTCTTAGGTCTTTTAAACATTTTCCTTCGAGTTTTTTATTTTATAGTTAGCCATAGGATTTTGATTACATAATACTTACCTCCTAGTTATTTAGCCCAAAGTTTCTTACTTAGCCTAATTACTTTCTTGTAGTAGCTAGTTTGATTTATTCTTGTACTTGTCTTTTTTTTTTCCAGTTTTTGTATTTATTTACTTATTTTATTGATCTTTATCATGTTCTACATGTACTGTATTATGTATTACAAGACATATTTTATATTTTATATTTTATATTTTTATTTTATATTATCATTATTTTGAATACATATAGATTTATCAAAATCAGCCTCTCTATTAGGCAGTGGTAAGGCTACGTACTACTAGACTTCCCCAGACCCCACATTTCAACGGGACTCTCACAAGTTGTTGTCGTCTTTTTGTTTATTTATCAGATGGAATTTATCTTATATATGGGTTAATTAAACAAATAAACATAAGATAGAGAATGCCTTTAATTAATTATGTTATAAAATTTGTAATCAACTGATTTGTTGTAAGACATACACTCCCACTTGCATTAAGTCAATTGCTTAAGTATCTTACACCATATCCTTATATGGTTATTATGCTACTATTGGGATACTGGTTTAGTGAGAATTATTGTATAATTCTTTTTAATATGTACTTACTTAAGGACATCTTTAATCCCAACTACTACCATAATTAAGTGAAACTACCCAAATATGTACTTATATCTTTAATGAGACCTTAACTCCTTTCGTATACCTAATTATTCTAATATTCGACAGTATATTACAACTATATGTGGAACTATACCAAGTTTATTAAAAAATTATTTCATCCAAATAATCATTTCTACTAAATGAAAAATGTAATATGGTTTCATTACCAAATGATGATACATTGGAACCTTTCCAACTCAAAATAATATTGTCCTAAGTAAAATATACCTTAACTAGCACTTATTTCCATCGAACAAAGTTAATATCCATATGACCTTAATCTTAAATATCAACTCATGTATAGAATAATGGATATCTTTAACTTCACAAGCGTAATATACCTTTAATTCTAAACACCTTTAGTATACTACCTATGCACCTAGACTAGACTAGGTAAACAAATTCTATAACTATGTTTATAGATCCATTTCTCATAACTAAGTTATTACTGTTTCATATCTAATAAGAGATTTTCTTAAACTATCTTACCTTTAACAGTTCAAATATGAATTGTTGTTCATCATTAATTATATGTCTCTGCACACTCCCATAAAAAAGAACACTATACACCCACTAATCTTCTTGTATATATGATAATCAACAATCATCTTCAAATACAAACTCTTCGATGTAATCATGAAAGTGAATCTTTCAACATCTCATGATCTTTATAATATACATCAAAGTTTGGAATCATTAAAATAAATATTAAACTAAAAACAAAAGAAGATTAAGGCCCATCAAGGTCATTTTACATCTTGTATTATTACTTATAATCTCAATTTGTTAATTTGATGCTTTAAAAGGCTCATAATGCATAAACATTTTACTTCACTTTATTGTGTGAGTCTTCACATTAATCAAAAGGTATTGAAGCTTTTGGTCTTAATAGAAAAACCTCTTGATATTTTGAACACTTTGTAGAGAACATTTTAGGTGTGATTAAATATTAATTATATTAAACAAATTATTTTTAATCACTTGAAGTTGTTTAAAAAATCATATCTTTGGGTCATTAGTCAACCTATATGAATTAATGGTTGAACAACATAAGTTAAAGTTGTTAAATTTAAGTACTGAGAGTTTTTTGTGACATTGGTTAATGTATTGACTGACTAATATTCCATATTATTTGACCAATAAGCCTATTAGTCAACCAATCTCTTAAAGGCTAGAGAATCTATACATTCAATACACACCATTTGACCAATATGTTATATTGGTTGACCAGTGCTCCACAAATTATGACTATTTCTTGGCACCAACAGTTAGTAAGGGTCCTAAAACATAATAAATAGGTGTTTTCTCATTTATTTTGGTATTGAGATGTATTTGGGTGTATTTTTCAAAAGAGTCTTGGAAGTGGATATAAACAATGATTTCTTTAGGAACCACTATACATTGATTTATATTCTCCCTTCCCCATCATTTTTATATTATTATTCAATTGTTTAGTTGGTTTATGTTATGCAATCGATCTATTCATATATATATATATTGATTGTTAGTAAAAAATTCTTAGATTTTGCAAACACCCAATTCACCTTTTATTCATTGCCACTAAGGACTAACAAGCGGTATCATGGTCAGTCTATTAGACTAGTACTTCTCCTATAGCAAAGATCCAAACACCATTTAGGAGCATCATCATCATCATTTAACTAAGAGGGACAGAGAATTAGTACACTATCTTTTTTTGATGGAAATAATTAAATTATATTGGAAAACTAAGATGATATTCTTCTTAATAGCCAAGTGTAGACATATGGAAAATATTTTCTAATCGTCACTTTATTCCAACAAAAATTGTAGATAATAAAAAGGTACCTAAATTAAAGGAAGAATGGGAACCTTAAGATAAGAGATTAGTTTACTTGAATATTAGGATTGCACACATCCTACTTTATGCATTAAGAAAATCCCTAAAATTTGACATACTTTAGAAGTTACATATGAGAGAACCAATCATGTAAAGTAGATCAAAGTAAGTATCACAACAATATGAATTATTTCAAATGAACCATGGTAAAGCATATCTAGCTTGCAATACTAGATATATTAATATTATTAATGCTCTCAAATGATGGAGATCAAACATCACAAGTGAATTCGGGAAAGACTTAAACAAGCTCAACAAGGTGATATTAGGGAAAAAGATCCATTGGAGAATCTTGGAGGTCCAATGACAAGGTTATAGGTTAAGCTTGCTAAGAGGCTCTTAACAATTTGATGGTGGATCTATATGCAAGACAAGAAGCTAAAACACTTGGGAACACGTCACTAAGGTTTATAATGATGAATCAAGGCTTGGAGCAATGTGTTGGACTTGTTAAAGAAGGCTGGACTTGATGCACAACTTGTAATAACTCATTTTTTATAATTAGGCTATTTTGACCATGTTTGGGCCAATTGCTTGGGCTTCTTATTTTATTTATTTAGAACTTTTAGTTATGCTATTTAGGACTTAAATAAGTGGATTCTAGCCTTAAATAATCCTAGTTACGCTTTTGGGTTTATTTGCGCCTAATTAGCTTGTTTTAAGCTTATTTGTTAGGAAGTTTGTTCTTTTAAACTAGATTGGGCCAAAATCTAATTCGTACCCTTATGAAAGTCGTCCAAGTCATTAGGGTTCGTATAAATACTTTTTATTTCGTGTATTGTAGGAAGATCATTCATTCAATACTCAAAAAACAAATTGAGTGTTCTTTTGCATTACTTTTGAGAAATCCTTCCTTGGTGTTCTTTAAAGACTTGGTTTTCATTCAAAGAAGTGCTTGTTAAGATCAAACCCATTCCTTATCACCCCTAATCCTTCCTAAATTCTGTGGGTGTATTAAGTTGTTTTTGTCATTCTTACGTAATATTGAAACGTTCTTTGGATCTTGGATTCGTGATTTGTGCTTCATCCAATTTGAGGTGAAGAGCTTATCAGTTTTTGGTACAGATCCGTCTCTATTTCCAAGGTTTGAATTAATTTGTGTCCTTTCTTTCTTTCAATTTCGTGACTTTTAAAAGTTCTTGAGTTTTCTTGATTCGTTTTGGAATCCTGAATCTGTTTTCTTGGGTCTTTGAGTTTTCCATCTTGTTTTTGTTCTTCCATCTTTTTCTTTTGTTTTCTGTCCATTTCTTTCAATTCTTGTGTTGGATAAATTCAATCTTTTTCATGTTCTTTGCTGATTCTAAACTTGTGCATTCAAAGAATTGAGTTTGGCTTGATCTTTTGAGTTCTTGATGAATCTTTTGAATCCTGCAATTCTCACTTTGAATCTTGTTCTTGATTCTGGTTTTCTTTAAGTTTCATTTTGTTCAAAAAAAGAAAAAAAGTTAAAAGAGATAGAAAAGAAACAGATCTGGTTAGAGTTCTTCATAGTGTCAACAAAATAACTTCTAAACTTGTTCAAACTCACTCAAATCTATGTTATTCCTTCTTACACACGTCAATTACTTTTTTTTTCCAATCCAAACACGTTTCTTGCATCCTTTTATGATTTAAATAGATCAATCACATCCTATTCCAATCTAAAAACGTCTATTCATCTATTTTTGATATAAACAGGCCAATTGCATCCTTTGTTTACCTAAAAATGTCACTTACATTCTTTCTTTGATAAAACACATAAATCACATTCTGGTTGTTGTGATTAAAGTTGTGGGGGTTCTTAGAGTCTCCAAAAATCCAAATTGCTAACTTTGTTTTTCTTTGGCCTCTTTACTGGGTATTCTTGTTTTCCTTACATCAATTTGCCTCTTGGGAGTGGTAATTTAAAGTGTGGAACTTGCTCTTCATGGAAGAAAAGTTTAGTCTACATAGAACTCCTAGAGTAAGGATATTAGGAGGTGAGTTGTGAGTGATTTAGCGAGCAAACATGTGAGGGAAAGACTATTTTCTACTAACTTTTTTTTTGCAAGTTCTAAATCATTTCCAACAATAGAAATTCATCATCTTCTGGTAAAGATAAAAAGGTGGCTGAAGGTGGAGAGTGGGAAATTAATCCAATGGTAGTAAAGTCACAACAACAAACATTTAAGAGGATGTTTAGGGAGATGAAGAACATAAGGGAGAGGTTGGCAAAAATGTCTTTGAAGTTTAATTCTCAATCCAACACAACGGGGAGGACACTTGAACCTCAAAACACCCATTATCATTTTGAGGATGATGACGACAAACTTAGTACCTTTGAAGAAGATGGGAATTATAGAGGGAATAGAGGTGGTCAAGGTAGAGGGAGAATGGGTAGAAACTTTGGAGGAAGAGTTGGGTATGGGAATGGGAGGGGAGTAAAGGCTAGAGTGGATAGCAACATCGGTAGTATTAAGATGAAGATACCTACTTTTGTTGGAAAGATGGATTTGGATGTATATCTAGAGTGGGAACGGAAGGTTAGGTTAGTGTTCGAGTGCCATAATTTTTCTGACGATAAGAAGGTTAAATTGACACCCTCTAAATTTAGTGATTACACGGTCACTTAGTGGGATCAACAAATTGTGTCTAGGAGGAGAAATCGAGAACCACCAATTAGCTCTTAGGAGGAGATGAAAACCATAATGCGGAGGAGATTTGTACCAAGCTCATATTATAGGGAACTTTTCCAAAGATTACAAAATCTAACCCAAGGAAACAAAACTGTAATATCCGATTTCTGGAACATGCTTAGGGCTAGAACCCTAGATCATTGTAAATGAGTGATAGCATTGAGAGCATTTCATTCACATTCATATCATTAGCATTAGCATACACATATGAATTATAATTGGTACACATTACCAAGATAGTATATACACTCAATTGACATATTCTGGGATATGAAAGATTTAAAATGAACATGATGTGAATTGTGAATTATTATGTCTTGAATTTTAGTTTGATTGGATTCTAATTAGTAATTCGGAATTAATTGTTATTAATTGGGAGATTGAATAATATTAATATGTACATTTGGACCAGGAAAAATGCCAAGTGGTAAGATAAATTGATATATGAAAAATTAGGGTGATTAAGCCTCTAATTGAGTGACATTTGGTATAGTTAAATGAGTGACAAATGAACTAGTAACTAATTGAAAAATGGATCAATAATTAGGAGACATATGGACTAATTAATTAGTGATATGTGGCAATTTAATGTGTGGATAAATGGAAGCATATTAGGTTGATACATGGCATACATGCCTTGAGACAAATGCCTTGGCCAAATTAAGACACCTAGCACCTAGTGAAAAAAGTTACAGTAAGGATAGTTCTGCAGTCTTCTCCTTTGTTCTTCAGCTTCTCCATCAAAATTTCATCCATCTTCTTTTTGAATTCTGGTTAAACCCTAGCTCAAATTACTACACAAAAGTTAGATTTTAATCCTTCACAAAATAGCCAAGAACTAGCCTATTGTTACCTTCATCTTGCTACTGAAACTAGTTCATTATCACCTTGAGTTTGTGATGAATCATGAATGAATGCAGGCCTAGTATAATCTGAAGTTTGGAGCTGAATTGGAAGCCTAACAAGTAAGTAGAAATCTGATCTTTATGGCATGTTTAATAGTATGAGAATAATGCTTGAATTGGATGAAATGTTTATGATGTTGATGATGAAGTATGCTAGAAATTTGTTGAATGAACTTAGGAGTTTTTATGCTTATTCTTATGGAATGAAAACCATGGGTTATTGGTTATCATATGGATGAATTGGACTGAAATTTGAAGTTTAAAGAAGGTGAATTTATATTAAAGAAAGATGTTAATATAGTGTTCTTGAATTGGAGATGTATGTATATGTATATGAAGTGATTGTTAATGACAAAAAATGACTAAAGTTTAATGAACTTTAGTGTAATCAAGATGAAACTAGATGATCATGTAATGGTGTAGGTTTAAAGGGCTTGTAATCTAGAAATTTGGAGTGTAAATGATGGTTCTAAGTATGGTAATTCATGGTGAAATGAAGGAAGAAAGGCAGGGCACAATCGTGGCCTTAAGTGCACAATTGTGGCCCAATTATTTGGATTTTGTCCCCATGATCGTGGCCTAGTCCCCATGATCGTTGCCTATTGCTCAAACTTTTGTCACCATCACAGGAAGGTTTACCACGATCGCGGGTAACACAAAGAGTGAAATCATGTCTTTTAAGTGATGTTTGAAACAATTAATGCTAAGGTACTTTATTATGGTACTTATGGACTTGACTGAGGCTTAAAATGAATCTAATTTGATGTTGAATAAGTTGGTTGAATGTTTGATAAGTTGAAGTTATTAAATGATGTTATCACTTAAGGACGAGATTGTTTAATAACAAAGTATTTAAGTTTGAAATGAAGGAGTGCTAAAAAAATGAAGATGTTCTTATAATGTAAATTGGTTAAGAAATGAGAATAAGGACACATACCTAGGAAAGTTATTGAACATGCATTGAACATGACATATGTATATATGTACATGATTGAATATGTATTTGATTGATCAACTTTCTAATGTGAATTTTGTGTGCATTGAATGATTTTAGACGCACAAGTCGAACGCTAGAATCCAAACATTGTCGGATCATCCAAGTAATAGTATAATCTGGAGCGTACTGTGAGTCAACCTAGATGATTCTCACTAGGATTGATTTATTTCCACTTAAAATTCAATTATTGAATTGCGATTGATATAATTGATAATTTTGGACATTAATGGTCTAAGGAGTTTGATATTTGGGAATGTATTGAGAGTGTTTCGAATTGTATGTGAATATGAATGAAACTACATTCTCAACGAAAAGTTGAATGCCGGACTTAAGTCTGATTAATATTAAAGTGATTGTATTTGAAATGAATTAAAGCTATTGAAAGTGTGATATATGTGAATTCTTGCATTTCATTACATGATATGCATGATCAGATAAAGGTGTTGTGACCGGAGTTGCCAATTTGAAAGAACTTAAAGTTCATGATCTGCCATGTATATGTACATTTGATAATATGATTGAATGAGAAAGAGGTTTGAAATATTCTGAAAAAATTTAATTGACATGTGTGTGAAATTCATGGTGTACTTTTGTGATGTGATATAAACTCTGAATTTTGTTTGAGTATGAGATGTGATTTGATATAAGTAAGCTCATCGATGATGGTTCACTCACTGAGTTAGCAAAACTTATCAATATTTCAACGTGGCTTTTCAAGTACGATAGAGGAGACCTAGTTCCTAAGACACTTTAGAAGAACATTTTGGAATTAAGAAATGGCTCAAAGGTCTGGTCAGCTGACCTCTGAGGAGTTGTAGTTTGTGTTTATCTTCCTCATTTCATGTAGATCTTTTGTAAAATGAGTAGTAAACTCTCAAATACTTTTGATAATATAAAATTTTGTTTGAATGAATGTACTGCTACAGTGTAAATTATGTTAATGAATGAAATGGGAAAAGTTGACCTTTTCAATTTAGTCTTCTTTCAATTTAGTCTCCAAGAGACTTATCACTATAGAATTTATATTAATAAGATAAATCATATAATTTTTGTTATTTTTTAAGGTTGTTAAGCCCTCTAGTGTTCCTAGCATCAGAGTTGGTTAAGTCCTTTTTGGGACAATTGGTAACTTTAAAAACTTTTAGTGAATTTTGATTTCTTTTTGTCATTGTCTCCACTATATACATGGTGGAGTAACAATGGCTTCCTCATTGGTTTGATTTTTTAGCAATTTCAATGTCCATAAAGGTTTGGTTAGAGAGTCGTTTAAGTCTATGTGTCATGTCTGTCATAGTTGTACCTAAGAAAGATGGAACTTAGCGAATGTGTGTTGATTGTCGTGCTATTAACAAAATAATTATTAAATTTAACACCCCATTCCTAGGTCTAATGATATGCTAGAAGACTTGTATGGTGCATGCATATTTTCTAAAATTGACTTAACAAGTGGTTATTATCAAATTCGCACAGAAGACAGTGATGAATGGAAAACAACATTTAAAATCAAATTTGGACTTTATGAATGGATGGTTCTGCCTTTTGGTTTGACTGATGCTCCTTCGACTTTCATGAGATTAATGAACCATATGCTTAGACCTTTTATAGGCAATTTTGTAGTGGTTTATTTCAATGATATTTTGGTGTATAGTCGAGATGTAGGTCCACAAGCTAAACATCTTGAGTAAGTATTTCCCACTCTATGTGCATAAAAAATTTATGCCAAATTAAAGAAATGTAATTTATGTGTTCCTGATGTTATATTTCTTAGGTTTATTGTGAGTAAAGATGGCATCAAATTTGATGAGGTTAAAGTTAAGGCCATTGTCGAATGGCCTACACCTAAGTTTGTTAGTGAAGTCTCCTTTCGCAATTTGGCTAGTTTTTATTGCAGGTTTGTGAAGGATTTTTGACCTGTGTATCGTATCGCTAGTCAAAATAAAATAACTAAATCATTACTATAGCAGCGATGAGTCTAGGTCGATCCCACGAGGAGTGTTTGATTAACCTATGAAATGAAATTAATTGATGTTTAGGTAATGGGGGGTTTTGAATTTAATAAGAAAATAAAATAAAATAAACCCGATGAAAACAAGTTAAAGAAAATATGCAAAAATGATAAAATTGGGAAATTTGATAGGGATCTGGTTCTTTAGTTCAATCTTGGCCTACACCATAATTAAGCACAATTTATTGATTTGTTGTTATTTTATCTCTCTTAACAATTATCAGTCATAGATTAACAACAAGCTCTGTTAATCACAATTTTTCCTTAGATCCTAGTTAATCATGAAGTGCTCATTAATTAACCCTAGCTATCGAAAAACTTAGAATAATCTCTCTAAGTTTATCTGGACTACCACATTATGAATCATAAAAATAGACCAATTTAAGCAATAATCAACCAAACTTGGATATTTAACCTATTTTTTGTTATCTCTAATGATTCAGAATCATTAGTCGCTACACATGAATTGGAATACAATGATTACGTATTTAGTTCAATCTTTCTTCTCTCTGCCACTGTTCTCTCTTGTTCTCTACCGCCACTCCTCTCTTTGTTTCTTGCTGCCACTCCACTCTGTTCGGTTGTTTCTTTCTGCTGCCACCTCTTCTCTAGCTACTGTATATTGATTTGATGATTTTATTGCATAGTTTCTGGTCCATGCTCACTATTCACCTTTTGTTAAAGACCTATTATGTGTGAAACGCACACTTGTGTTGACACAACAGCATTTGTGTTAGCACTTTAGCGCAAACCCTGAAAAGCAGACGTCATTTGCATTTTATCTATTGATTGCTCCTCTTGCGCTGTGTTTTGACGTGCTTCCCAACTGCTCATACGATGCCGTTTCTTCTTCTTGCTACTATTGTTTTTTTCTTCTTGTCTTTTAATTTTCTTCTTCTTGCTCCATGAAGACAAGAAAAAATTAATCTTAAAAAAATTGGCCCAAATGTAGTGCTTTGGACTCACTTTAATTTCTTTACTTCTAAATTGTACCTAAAATCATATATGAATTAAAGTATCTTAAACATTTTTCTATCATTAATCGTTAAGTATAAATAATTAAGTGTGTCAACAATTAAATACATATCAATTTCCCCCACACTTAACTTTTGGCCATCATTGGGAAAAAAATCTAAATTACTCTCAAAGACCCGAAACATTTACTCAATTCCCATATCTTCCAAGACTGTATAATCATAACTAAAGATGAACGACTTTCAAAAATCATAGCAAGAATTCCACATTCAACGCTTCTACTTATGATCAATCAACATTCATCATCTTCAAAAACTAAGCAATCTAATGGTAAACTTAGAAAATGTGTTTAACTAAAATATATCCACGGGTAAACTCAACACCATTCATGATCATGACAATCTACAACTTTGAATATCATTTCATTTCTCTACCACTATAATTCATATGCAAAATCATGAATCAAAGGAATTTTAAAGGTACAATGTGAGCAAAGGTAGATATATTTGGGTCAAGTAGCATGAAAGTCATTAAACTAATGAAACAAAGCAACGCTCATCAAAAATTGGGTACCGTCAGCTACGAAGGGAACATTTATATTTCACAACCCCATTCAACTCTCACACACCAACCATATGAAGTGTATACCAATCTGAAAGAATCACTCATACAATTTATACCAACAATACATTGAAACCACAAGAGTGAACCCCTCCAAGCTAACATCTACCT
>JAOQMS010043914.1:0-11082 GCA_027563885.1 Erythroxylum longipes | reverse complement strand
TACGTAATAATTTTCGTATAAATCTTGTGATATCTTTTTAACAAGAAAGAGAAGTTCTTAACAAGATTTTATATTCATAAAAAGGATACACCATTCAATCCCTCCTTCTTGTGTATCGAGTTTCTTGTACATAAAGTCTATACTAACATGTGATTTACTTCAGTTTTTACCCAAGTAACAAAGCTAGATGGAAGGAAGCGAAGGGATAAAAACTAAGGAAATGAGATCAACACGAGAGAATCAGAGAGCAAAAGCATACAGTGAGTGAAGATCTGAGCGCAGAGAGAGTAGATTTGGAGGTTTCAATGCCTAAAACTTGAAGGAACAAGTGTAGCTAGCTTCGTTCATTCTGGACCGTTTGATTATGATCACAAAGACACAAGACACAAAAATGAGGTTTACGTTTTGATCTTGTTGTTATCCTTGACTTGAATAAATTTGAAGTTTTCTCTTCATGATTTTCGTAAGGTATTTCTTAACTTCATTTCATATTACTTTCTTTTTAGGACAATATAAATAGTTAATCATTACTAGAAACTATACTTTTATAATTATCAAAACATATACTAAAACTTGCCTTAGTTTAGCAATCTCTCTCTTTTTTATGATGACAAAACAATTTATGATTTTAGAAAGCTAATAATGAAATTAATCATTTAAGCACACACAATCTCTTTATATTAAAGCAATTTGAGAATTTGACTCTGTTAATTCATACATCATAAAAATTTTAAAACTTAATAATCTTAATGATTAATAAATAGATGATTTATCATTCAAGCACAGGTATAGTTAAATAAAATAAGAATAATAGTCAAGTACATCTATAAAATCAACCACTAAGTACACAATAAGAATAAGTATAATGTCAAAGTACATTAAAAAGAAATAAAAAAAGAAATCACCATTCCTGTAAATACAACAACCTTGAACACATCTAATATCACTAACTCTCTTCCCTTTTTTAAAAATATTAGTGATTAACTATCCAAAAGAGGAAATCAAGAATGAAATAGTGTGAATAGCTCCTCTACGTAATGCATCATAGGACCTTGAAAGAAATCAAGTTTGTCTTAAAGTAAAGTAAGTTCAGACTCAAGAGCATTGAAGCAAAATTCCATTGTAAAATTATGATGTTGTCGTGATGTGGTGGCATCATCATCTAAAGGAAACTCAATTTTATGGATCTGGAGAGGCTCATAATTACCAATTCCATATATAGTAGCCTCATCATCAAGATATTATTGCATTTGTTGTCACTAATAAGGTCTAGTCATTTTTCCATCAACTAACTAATAACTTATGTGATAAAGAGTGCAAGAATCAAAGGAGAAGTTAAAATCAAAATCATTTTAAATGGATGGAATTTTGAAGTGATGAGGGATGAAGATAAGGATGAGAGCATATAAGATTTGTTAATTCTTTTTCTTGGTATTATGGAAGTTGATCATAGTATGCAAGATAAAGTGACTAAGATGAAAATATCACCTATCACAAGAATGAAAAGAAACAAAAGATCATCACGAAACAAACAAGAAAAGTTTCTAATAGAATTTTATCTTATAAAAATATGGTGGAAACGAGGAATGAGTTTAAGGTCATAAGCATATTTAGTCTTGCTAGTGACTTATGCATTATCGCTTAATTCAAAGATTGTTATGATTTTATTAGATATAGTGTGAGGCCATAACTAATATTTGGTAAGTTAGTTATAATAGGCAAAATCCTTAGGTATGAGAATACCACCTTGAATCTCATTAATAAGATTACTAGTGAGATGAATTTTCACATATGGACCTTTGAAAAATATAAGTGTCATCACAAATTTTATGAGGTCTAAGGATGCAATAAAAAAGACTTACATTTTTGGAACTCACTTAAAAAGTCTTAATAAGCTAGAGTTCCTACCTTTAACCAATAAAAAATTAAACAAGACCATAATCATTAAATTGGCCTAACCAAGCAATAGATATAACATGATTTTAATGTGTACTATGAGAATTATAATCAACAAACTTCAATGCCAAAACACTCATTTTTATTAATCGATAGAGTTAGGTTTTAAAGGGTCCTATCTCTAGGAGTCTTATAATTATGTGAGCAATAAGGTGAGGGACCGTTAGATTCTCTAATAAGTGCTTAATCATTTATATTTTTAGGTTTATATTTATTGTATTTTACTTTTTTATTTGATTATTTTATTGTTTTGGTACTTTGTTTATATTTTTTTAGGTTTTAGTTCACTTATATTGAGCAAAAGGGACGAATTCAGCAAGTTCTAAGTGATTTGAGGTTGTTTTAACCAAGTTATAAAGCTAGAGAGCAAGAACACTGCCTAGTACACTCCTATGTATATGCCTATATTCTTTATTATTTATAAATTTTAGCTTACATAGTCATGTTTAAATGGAGGCATATTTTCAATTTTATGTGTTACACGCCTATGTCAAAGAGGTACACACCCATGTTATATATTGATGAGCTTACGTTCACATTTTGGGTTGTATTTATAAAAATTTTCACTTAAGATGGGATTTTGTATTTCTTTTAAGTACATAACTTAGTACACAACCATATACTTGCCCATATTTCCATCTAGAATCTAAATTTCTAATTTTAAATGAAGAAGCGTGGAGATGAATTAGAAAATGTATGGGAGGCACAATTAGATGACTTTGAATGGTAGAGAAAATGAAAAACAAGTAACATGACATGTTTGGAGTAGATTTCTATCTATCTAAAGTGAATTTTATGAAGATTAAAATGGTTTTCATTATGTTCTTTTAGTTTTCTATTTTTCCTTTACTTTTGATATTATGGCTCTCATAATTAGGAACTAATTATTTATGGTACCTAGATATAATGAACCCTATGAAGGATTCTATAGTTATTTCATTTTAATTAATTTATTCTTTATTTTAATTGAGATTCGATTATGAGTTCTTTATTGTTTCTTGAATTGATTTATATTGGTATATGGATTCATGTTTGATTTTATGCATTTAATATTGAGAAATTTTTTTGTATAAATTGATCTAGCATAATTAAAAAGACTTGCATATTATCCTAGAGATTGGTTGACATAAATCTTCTGGAATTAGGTCAAACCTAATAAAGGAATTCATAAATCTGTAATGCAATTATAGGGTTTTTAACTGGAAAGAGACTTCGATTAATGAACTTAGGATTTAATTATTAGTAATCTTGAAAAAATATAAACATAATTAAATAATTTTCACAGTCGTAGGAATTTTAGGTTAAATTGATCTGTGAAGTCTTATTTATATGAGAATTCTCAGAGGGATTCACTATCTGGGTACCATTGTTTTTATTAATTCATCAATTTTTATAAGAAGTCCTAGAGGGATGCACTATCTGGGTATTACTATTTTTATTGGTTGTTTATTGATTTAATCTTTGCTCTAGTTAGTCAATTGCATTGATTTGTTTAGTTTATTGCTTTGAATTTGATTTTAATAGATCACCATCATTAAAAATTCAGTTAGATAATAGGAAAATGGATTATACTAGTACTAATAGTTTTTGGGTGATATACTATAGAAGTGAATTTTGCACTTTCCTAGAAAGATCTACATAGTAGGAGATAAAACACATCCAGTTTTTAAAGTCATTATCGAGGATTATGATATTAAGAATGCTTAATTTCTATTAATCCAACCATTAATTTTTTCTCATATAATTTCTTTCTTTTATTTTTGTTTTATTTTTAATTACTAACTTCTCTTTATTTTATTTCTATTTTAAAAGCTCAACTCATTTATGGCCCAAAATAAAAGAATATCCAAAATTGAGCCATTAATGATGTAATCAGCTTACAATTGCTTCCTTTTTTGTTGAGGATCAAGTAAACGGTGGTTAAATTCTTTTCCCAGGGAATTTATCACTGCATAGGACCAAATGGCTAAAAAATGTTTTATAAAGTACTTCTTACCATTAAAAAATGTCAAGATGAGGAATGATATCAATCATGATGCTTAAATTCAATCAGAAACATTATATAATACATAGGAGAAATTTAAGGACTTATTGAGAAGAAGCCCTTACAATGGACTTCTTAAACCTTGCAGATGACAAACACAACAACTAAAGATGCTTTAACACTACAATAGATAATCTTTTTGACGACGAAACCAAACATCACTAAATATTAAAACATCGTCGCAAATATTAATTTACGATGAAAAATAATGGTTGCCCTAATAGTCCCTGAATCTTGGTAGCAAAACAATATCCGCGACGTTTTCTTGAAATCATTGCAAAATGATTTTAGATACACAATAATTTCATCGACAAAACAGATAACCAACAAGAATGAAGAACGTCGTATATAGGATTTTATGACGTATATGTTTCGTAGATAAAAGTTTTTACCTACTAAATTGTAGTCATAGGTAATTATTTTTAGTGACGATTTTTTTGGTAACAAAATAGTTTTAGCTACTAATTGTTTGTTGTAGGTAAATGTTTTTAGAGACATTCTTGTAAATGTAGGTAATAACTTTTTTGAAAAATACTTTTTATTGACGATCCAGTTTTTGTAGCATAATAGTTTTAGCTACTAATTTCTTATTGAAGGTAAATGTTTTTAGAGACATTCTTGTAAATGTAGGTAATAACATTTTGTGAAGATTTTGTTTTAGTAGCTAATAATTTTTAGAGACAAATTTTATTATAGTTGTTAAAAAAAATTATTTTAATTTATTTCAATTTTTAAGATAGTTTGAAATATAAATTAGTTACATTTTATAATTAATGTTGGTGACATATTTTTAAATAATAATAAATTGAAATAAAATAAACATTTAACTTGAAATGCATTTTATATAAAAAAATAATTACAGGTCATATACAAACTAAAACTCCTCATTGTCGTCACTACTACTGACATAGTTTGAGCCCAGTAATTGTTTAACCATCTTTTTAAGCTTGTTTTGTACATTGTAACTTAGTCTTCAATGTCTGGTTCTCCTCTTGAAGCACCATGACATATGCTGGTCTTGACGAAGATGCACCAACAGGCTTAGGATCATACCCAAGACCTTTGATATAGCGCGATCTTATACTAAGGACATTGTTGCAAATGTCATCGACATTGAGCTAATTCCCCTCAGACAATGATGTCTGCAACAACTCCTACATCTTATCCTACAATTTAAAGTATAAAATCGAGTTAACTAAAAAATTATTACTTAGTATTACATCAAAAAAAAATATTGTAATATTAATTTGTTTGTACTTACATAATTACTTTATGCCTGTTCAGACGTCCAGCCTTAACCTTCCTTATAGTGTGTTAGCTTGTAGAGTGTAACCCTATCACACTCTTATCCTTGGAGTTGTGTTTGGCTCTATTATATGAATTTAAAAAATTAGAAGATAATAGAATTTATTATATTAAGAAATAGAATAATAAGTTGAAAACATTACACTTACAAATTCTTGTCGGACAATGACAAATGACTTGGAGCCTGTGTTATGAGGAGTCTTCATTTTTTCTTTATTCACCTTGGCTTTCTCACACTTTTCCTAAATTAAGAGATGTATTCATGTAATGTATAAACAAAACTATTGGAAGGAAATATGAAGAGAAAAAAACAAACCTGAACCTTCACTGAGACTCAATAATCACACATTTCACTCCAATTTCCTAGAGTCACCCGTTCTAGAACATATCTCTTTGCATCTTCATCAGAAGGGAAAGATTGGTAATATTTATGAAGCCTATATTGATGATCCTTCAGCATTTATTTCAATAGTGAACTAACACATCTTGAAACCTCAGGCTTGTCGATATCAACGATATTGAGCTTCATCTGTGAGGAACACGTATAAGTTAAGTTACTGTTTTTGTTCAGTAAAATCGTAATACATATAACTAAATGAATTGAAATATTACCGAAACTTTGTCCAAAGCATTTTGGAGCAAGTTGTCTTGCTTTAACTGCCGAACATGGTGAAAGCAAGGTAATTCATTCCTCACAACAATGCCCAACTCACTAGACAATGTTCTAGATTGGATCTTATCTAGAGGGCGACGTTGCGTGGGGTTAATGGTCATAGACAACTTGTTGTTTATTACAACATTTATCCGTTGCAACTTAGCTCCTTTTATGATACCTCTACCTCGTTTTCTAATGCCAGTATTGGAACCTGAAAACAAAAAATCATAATAAGAAAAAACACACTAAACATGTAATGAGTAATTTCAACATTAATGTAAATATGTTTGGTTAACAATAACAGACCTGAAGATCCCTCATGACTAACAGACGATGTTGGTAAAGGTTGTTGCTGACTATCTTCATTCGAGGCTGCAATTATTGACTGTTGAACGATGGGGTCAAATTGAGTTGGTTGTTGTGTGGGAGGAACTTCTTTGGTCGTTACCACCGTCTTTCCCTTGTTTCTACCAGGTGCCATTATATTAAACCTGTGTAAAACGAAATATGAACATAAAAATAATCTTAACTCAAACATCAATTTTCCACATGAATATATGGAGATCAGTAGTCTAGTACTAAACATTTGGCATAACATTCTGCAAAAACATAAGTGAAACATTAAAAATATTCATTTAGTCATCGTAAATTAACATAAGTAAAACATCAACAACATAAGGCAATATGAATATAACATTTCAAACAATGCAAACAATTTATTTACGTGCAATCATCATGACCAAGATTTTGAAAATCATCATCATTAAGTACGTTACCGTTGGATTCTTCATCACTAATATGTTCGAGTAAAATATCGTCATTATCATTTAATTCATCCTGAGTATAGTCTTCTTCTGTTTGTAAGATAAGATGGGTTGGGACTTCATCTAGTTGAACTATGTTGGGCTTGACATCTATCTTATGGAATGATGATATATTTGCATCTTCTACTGGAATGCCTTCATTGTTGAACTCCAATCCAATATCTTGATAGACTTCATCTACATCCTCATCCAATTGACCAATATCCCTTTCACAAAAATCGAAGACATTCCTTTGTTGAAACTTTTGAACAACCTTCCAATTGCTACCCAATATAGTATCATTGACGTAGAAAACTTTTTTGACTTGACTTACAAGGACAAAAGGATTATTATCATACCATGTCTTACTAACATTTATGCTAGTAATATGCCCGTTCACTTTTATGTCAGTTAGATCAAACTATTTGCATTTAAGTATAACAACCTTTGTCAAGCCCTGTTTTCGGAGTTTAACTCGTGAGTCAAACGTGAGCGTATCACTCTGTAGGGTTGTTTTAATAGAACCTTATTAGCCAACATAGGTTCATCTTCATTCTCATAACATCCCAAAATTTCATATTTAAACACTTGATATACGACAGTCCATTCTTATGTTTGTATCCTCAATCGTCACCCTAATTATATCAGTCATTTTTATCTCTTATTTCCACATCAAACTAAGTACATTTTAAGCTCCATTCAAGCCTAAATGTATCATAGAAAAGCATCGATAAGTCCACAATATATATATATATATATATTGGGACAATAGGCATATCTTTCAATAAGGATGTCAGATTAAAGTCATTCAAGTATGGTTTCGAAGAGGATTCGAGTTCTACAACTTTTGTGAAGACCCCGAAGAGAGATTTTGCCATCCAAAGAGTCAAAAATTGCACATTTATATAACTATCCTGAGACGGTACACTTAGCAGACATATGTCCCTCTAAACAAACATAAACTAAGTTGGAACGCTAGAATTCCGAGAAGGTATGCCCAACGAACGTCAAGTTCGCCCAACAGATATTTACGGTTTAATTTCTAGATTTTTAACTCCTACAAGTTACCTATAACCCCTCTTATGCATATCTATCATTTCTAACTTATTTTCCTCTTTATTTTCCCCTCATTATCACTTTCATTTTAGCTTAATATCATTTACATCCAAATCATAATCTATGTTTGGTCATTAATCCAAAACCTAATATTCAAACTTATGCACATTCATTATAATTTATGCACATGTTCAACTCCCCTTTTCACATTCATTTAATCTCTAACTTATCACACTAATTCTTCCCATTTTAAAACACCATAGTATTCTTTTTCTGTTAAATCAAGTTAGAAAAGAGCTATAAAGTGTCCAACATGCTCCCTTTGTAGCATCACAAACTTGTAGAAATCCTATCTTTCAAATCTAGTGTCCAAAAATTACAAACATTATATCATTGGAAAGCTAAGAGGACAAAATACAACTTCCAAAAAGACAACCTTATCCAAATCATCCTAGATTAATACAGTTTTCTCTTGAAGTCAGAACATAGATTTTACCCTTATGAATGCTTAAAAATGCAATACGAAAACTTGGAAAGTCATGAGCAAACATAAATATATTTAATTAACATCAAAAGAAAAGAGTTTTACAAAGCTTTAATAGGCATTTCAAGGCCCAAATACACCATTGTTATCTTAATCCAAAAATATAAAAAATATACATGAACTAGTGCTACTTGAAATGCGGTTAAAACCTTGAGTTTTCCTATAATAATTTAAATAACAAAAATATGCAGACTTGGAGTGATGCCTTGACTCTCTATCACTCTATCTCTTGCTCTTCACCTAGAGATGGGGGTGAGATTAAAAGCTCGTGGGTAACAAGTTTATAGTGGAGAAACAAGCAAAACTATTGAAAATATTCACTGTCATAGTAAATTGCATTGAATCCATAAAACACGTATTTCTCAAATTCTCAAGCTTGTTAAACAAATCATAAACAACATAAGTCAGGTATTCATCCAACTTGTCAACAAATCATAAACAACTTAAGCACTCGTAATGCGTTGGGTAGTCCATATACATAAGGGACTTCTTGCGAAGCTTCAATAAATATGAGGGAGTTCTTGCAGATCTCCAATAAACATGAGGGAGTTCTTGCGAATCTCTAATAAACATGAGCGAGTCTATAATGGAGCTCTATACCACTAGTGGGAAGGTGGGAGAAGCCTTTAACATGGTCAACGTGCACGTGACATAATATCATGAACCACCACAAACCCACACAAACATGAATTTCATGACTTGTAAACATATTGCACAAAAGGCACATTTCAGAAACATAATTTCCGTAAGCATGATATATTTTAAATACAATTTCCATCATCATTTCACAAATCATCAACAAGATTCATGTACCAAACATGTAGCAATTACTTAAATCATTTAAGAAGCAATAAATGCAACATTTATAAAGCAATTGAAATCATTTAACTCTATTGATTTGGAAAAATACTCATGGCTCATTAACTCAACTATAAACATATAACCTACTTGGGTTCCTTACTTAAAAACTTGCTTAAAAATGCCCCTCCTTTTATTCCTCTTGCCACTCTTAATTCCCTTTAACATTGGCAAAATCCAATTTAATAGGAATACAATTGAGAACCCAAAAAGCATATTCACTAAAAATTGATTCTAAAATACTTAAACCCATGTATTTCCTAAGCTTCATGAACCAAAACCCTCCAAAAATCCAAAGGATTAAAAATGGGCTTACCTTAAATCTTCACCAAACAAAGAGATGTTTGGCTTAAATGGAGGCTCTTCTCTTTCTCTTTCTTCTTCTCTTCTTAAATACCTTCAAAATCACTCTTGAAAACTAAGAAAAGATGAAACCCTAACTTCGTCTTCTTTCTTTTTCTCTCATGGATGACTCTCTCTCATTTCTCTCTCTTTCACGTTTTTTTAACTCGTTCTTTCCCTTCATTCACTTTTTTCTTCTTCTAAAGAACAAGACAACATTTTCCTTTTCCAATTTTACCCTTAATGAGTGCTAAATGTCCACTTTACCCTTCCTTTAATTCTTCATGGCTTTTATACTTAAGTAACATTCCACAATTGCCCTCAATACATTCCTATTGCTTTAATTTAACTGACCAGTGTAATAAAATCCTACTAACACTGTAATAATTAATTAAACTTCGATAATAATTCTATCATGTCCTTATAATTTATTTAAATCATGCTTAACTCAACAAAAAAATTTAGAGGTCAATAACATTCTTATGCTTGATGTAGTGCAACTCTATTATTTTAGAGATGACACTGTAGAAGTCAATAATTTCGTCGTCATGACATCCTTCAATGATAACCCCACTATTTTGACTTCTAACTTAACTATGTCGATCTTGTATATGAAATCTCACTACATTAACAATGCAACATGTGTATTTCTTCGCACAAATATGAGGCCCATATGCCAAAGTATATAATGTTGTTGTCGCTTTTTGTTATGGTTATATAACCGTATCATCTATATGAAAAATTGAAAATAAATATGAGGATGAGACATATTCTCATATTTTCATAATATGTAATCAATATGAATCCTACTCAATTTCTAAACCATGATACAAACTTTTGACTATATTTTTCTTTAACATTAATAATCCCTTTACTGCGAATTATGTCTTTCTGCTCTCTATTTAAAAAAGACAATAATAGTAAGATCTCAGAGTGAATGAAGAAAATTGTCGTATGATTGTTTGAATGAAAAGGAATATACCATGTATGTATTGACTTTCTCGTAATTGTTCAAAATATACCAATAGGCGATTTCAAATTCATCTTTAGTTAACTCCACATATTTATCCACACCAAATGGCTTAACTTATTAGGAAAAAATAGACAACCCACCATCGACATGAAAATCAAGTTACGTTATATTCTATTAAATCTTGTCTCCACATCAGTTAAGTACATTGAACAAAAAGTCAAGCATTCATTTGCTATATAAGCCTCTGTCATACACCCTTCTGGTCAAGCTCTATTACGTACATAATGCCTAAGAGAGCATAAAAACTTAAACATAAATAGTTATAAACTTAGGAAATGTTATAAACAAATAACATAGAAAAAACTTGTTGAATTTAATATGAATTACCTTTCAATTGGAAACATCTATCGAAATTGAATTGGTCCACAAAGTTTTCTTCATATGGTAACTGAATTGCCAAAAGAACCATAACATCAAAAAACGATGGGGGCGGGGGGGGGGGGGGTTGTTGCGGTTGAGGGGAATAAAAGTTAAAGCTTAAAAATA
>JAOQMS010043913.1:0-11084 GCA_027563885.1 Erythroxylum longipes | reverse complement strand
ACACCAAGATGAGATCTTGTGTGTTAATCACCATATAAAGTAAAATGGGAGATCTAGAAGGAAAAACCAACATAAGGACGAAACGGTAATTTTACCCTTTGTTGTGCGGATGGCTATAATAAGGTTCCAAATAAGGTTTATAATTAGACATAAAATATGTGTTCTCATAATATTTAATAGTTCAAGAGTTCAACTAATTGTCTTTATTGGAATGACATTTAGTTAAGAAGCTAGAATTAATTCTAATGATATTAAATTAATTCTAGGCTTATTGAAGCTTGAATTATCAAAGTCCAATAAGATTCCCCACTTGGCTTCAAGGAAGGTTATTAAGCTAAGTAATAAATATAAATGGAAGTTTTGGAAGCCCATAATTGAATGTTGGGCTTGCACTAATTAATGGTTAATTAAAAGCCTAAATGTTCATTTAGAAATGGGCTAGACTTTGGTTTGATGTAATTGATTAGATTAATTATATTAAAACAAATTTTTAAAGAAAGGAGTAGCCATTTTAGTTTTAATGGACTGATTGTGCAGTTGCATATTTGACATTAAATTGCTAAATAAATATGGTCTTTATTATGGTTTATCATCATTAAATGGATTTATGAACTTACCATTAAATGGTTTAATGGTTATGTTTTAATGTTAGCATATAACCTATTAGCATTCATTAAATTAAAGAAGAAAGATGTGCATTGGATGAACTATCTTCCTTCTTCCTTCTTCCAAAACCGAAATTGGTAGGTCATATTTAGGTTAATAGTCTTTTCATATGGCCATCTTAGAGATAAATGAGAAGAGTCTCATCTATTGGCTACTTTATGATTGATTAAAGTAAGAAGTGATGCATTGGATGCTATTCTCTTCTTCCATTCCATGCGTAACCGAAATTAAGGGTGTATGAAGGTGTTCTTGCATGGTTTGACTCTCTCTCTCCTTTCATATATAAGTGAGCCGAAATTTGTATGAGAAGAGTCTCATTTTTGGTTCATTTTTCTAAGAAAAATCTCCTCCAAACATCTCTTCTCCTTTCTCACCAAAGGATTTTGTTAACCAAGTTTTCCTGGAAGAACAAGAGGTAAATCAAATTGGTTGAGGATATAACAACAAGGAGAGGATAGATTAACAAAGAAAAGGATTCAAAAGCAAAGGCTTTGGATACAAGAAGAAGGAGAGGATAGGGCAGTGAGAAATTAAAGTTGTAGCAAAGGAGTCGGTAATATCACTATCTTATTTATGTTTATTATTATCCTTATACCATATCAGGTATAGATTGGCATGATGATTTAGATATATTGCTTCCGCTTCAAATAAGATTTCTAAAATTTTTTGAAATCTATCGGTTCCTTAAATATGGCATGCTTTCTTTTCCCGATCCAACATAATCACTTTACCATACTGCATTAAAACACACCCTAATACCTGGTGTGAAGCATCACTATATACAACATATCTTCCAGATCCAAATGGTATAGCTAACATAAGTGCCTTAGTTAATCGATGCACCTTCTTTCAACCAGGTTCTCTTGTTTGTTCTTCCTTTTCAGACTCCTCATTAATCAAGTCCTCTTCTGTTGCTGATATGGTGCTGTGTTAGAACTTGCCTGACTAGCCCTGATCTTCATATGAGATTTTTGGCCGATATCCCTGAGTTCCATATTATGGGACTTTATGATTTCAGCACGCCACAAGTAATGGTGATTTAGAAAATTAGGGTGGTGGATGGTTAGACCACTAAAATCCACACTATAGTACTCAGCAATGGTAGAAACCAAGTAACCATACCTAAATTGTTGCTCCGCTTACTTGAAGTCATAAAAATAGCATTCATAAGATCATGACAGAGAGGTTGTGCGCACGATCGTGGACTACTGTCTGACAGCTTTCTGCACTCTTAATGTTGTTGGCCATAATTTCCTCTCCGGACCTCCGATTGACTTAAAATTTAAGCCGCAAGTTCCTCACATATTGTCGTTCCTCTCCAGAAGATGTCTTGTCATCTGAATTCTCTATGTTTTCCCAGTGTTGCCATTAAATCACTTATACCACATTCATAGTTGCAAATTTGACACCCGCACAATTCATCAACAAGGTGTATCAATCCATACTAAAAAAAATAAACTCAAAAAAACCTAAATAATGTAAATAAACAATTAAACACTTCAAAGATCAAGAATAGATGCAAAAGATGCTAAAGATCAAATAAACTAGAATTAAAACACAAAAATAAGCACTTCAAACGCATGAAAACACACTAGAAACATAACCTAAAAACACACTTATTAGTGAGTCTCAAGTTTATTCCGATAGGAGATTCAGTAAATACCAAAATAGATCATTCTAACCGTAGGCTAAATCGAGACAGTTGGGGTTTAGATCAAGAGGCAATTTTGTACAGGTTGGTAGTGGTAGAGGTTAAGTATCAAACGGACAAACATAACAAATGCCTAGTTGTGAGCACCGTGGAAAGAAACATGGTGGGGAGTGTTGGAAGATATCTGGAGCTTGCTTTCATTATGGCCCTTTTGAGCATCAAATTAGAGACTGTCCCGTGACTTTGGGACTACAGTTTAGAGTGAGAGGGGGATCAGTGATTAAGATGACTTTCTAGCAAAGTAGAGCTAGTGGAGCAGGATAGAGAGGTAGAGGTAGAGGTAGAACAAGTTAAATAGTTCCTAGTGTCAGGATTGAGGTGCTAAGTAATCAACCATAGTCTCAAGCTAGAATCTTTGCTATCACCAGAAAAGAGGTAAGAAACTCCCCAAATGTTGTTACATATGTGTTACATGTCTTTTAATTTAAGACATTTGCATTGTTAGATCTAGGATCCACACATTCATTCATCACATCACATCTGGCATGTAAACTGTATTGTGAGAGAGAGATGCTGAAATTTGGCCTAGAGGTGAGTACTCTAGTTGGTAGTACAGTGATTGGGGAAGTCTATAAAGGGTGTATTATTCAAATTGATCAGGCAGAGTTGGAAGCTAATTTGATAATATTGCAGTTATAGGAGATATATCTCGTTTTAGGTATGGACTGGCTTATTGCACATAAAGCTATTATGAAGTTTTACACTAAGGAAGTCATCCTTAAATATACTAATCAACTGAGAGTGATATTTCAAGGTGTTAGTCAAGTAGTGTCAGCTAGGTTGATTTCCTTAATGAGTGCTCTCAGACTGATTCGAAGCAGATGTGAGGCTTACTTAGCCTATATGACTGATACCCAAAATGAACAGACAATTCAGAATATTCCTGCTGTTAGGGATTTTTTAGGTGTGTTTCCTACTAAATTACCAAGTTTAACCCTAGATAGTGAGACAAAGTTCACTATTAACTTAGTTACAAGTAATGCTCCTATATCTATTCCTCCGTATAGGATGGCACCCATGGAACTTAAGGAACTTAAGATCCAGTTACAGGAGTTATTGGATAAGGGCTTTATTAGACCTAATATGTCACCTTAGGGAGCTCTGGTTTTGTTTATGAAAAGAAGGATGGGACTTTGAGATTGTGTATTGATTATAGGCAGTTGAATTAGGTGACAGTGAAGAACAAGTATCCTTTGCCGAGGATAGATGATTTACTTAATCAATTATAAGGAGCTCATGTGTTTACTAAATTGGATTTGAGATCAGGGTACAATCAATTGAACATAGTAGAAGTTAATGCACCAAAGAGTGCATTCAGGACTAGATATGGGCACCTTAAGTTTTTGGTGATGCCTTTTGGGTTGACAAATGCTTCGGAAGCTTTTATGGTGTTTATAAATAAAGTGTTCCAACCTTACTTTGATCATTTTGTATATTTTGATGTATTCGAGGAGCAGAGAGGAACATTTTGAGAATTTGAGGTTAGTCTTATAGATAATGAGGGAAAAACAATTATATGCCAAGTTCAGTAAGTGTGAATTCTAGTTTGATCAAGTGGTATTCTTGGGTCATATAGTATCTGGACAGGTCATACAGGTAGACCTAAAGAAAGTTGACTTAGTGATTTAGTGGGAAGCCCCCAAAAATGTTTCTGAGATTCAGAGTTTTCTTAGATTAGCAAGTTATTACAAAAGGTTTATTAAGTTCTTTGATCTCAACCCCGTTGACAAAGCTTATAAGGAAAAATGTACCATTCAGATGGATTAATGAATGCCAAAGAAGTTTTGAGGAATTAAAACACCGATTAAATACAACACCGATGTTAGCTATTCCATATGGATTTAGAGGATATATAGTATATAGTGATGCTTCATACCAGTGGTTAGGATGTGTTTTGATCCGGTATGGCAGAGTGATAACATATGCATCAAGACAGTTAAGGTCTCATGATTTTAACTATCCGGTTCATGATTTAGAACTTGTTATAGTGGTGGGTTACATGAATATTAAACTTAAAAGGATTTCTAATATTATGAAACTCCTATATTCTATTAGCTAGAAGGACTATATTCATTATCTTAAATGATATAATAACTACCTCCTTTTTTCTTTTAGCATACAAATATCATCCCATTTGGTGTTCAAATTTCTAGCTTCTTTCTCTTTGTCATTCCATAATAATTTCTTAAGGATTCTTTCAGTTGATTTTGATAAGATAGTAAGGAGAAAGAGACAAGGGCTTTAGGGTTTTAGTACTCATATGATTAGTTTCAATCTCCTAAGAAAATATAATTTTTTATTCTAGTTCCTAATATTTTTATGCATAAACATCAAATAAAGGTTAGCAATCTTTGAATGAAATTTTTACAATGTTTCAGGTATGCTAAGGTTCTTTAGAGGGGTTGTTAGATTGTTAGAGTATTGCTTTAGCACTTTTGTACAAACTTTATTCCGATTAATAAAGCAAAACACATTTTTTCATTGATTTAATATTCGTTAATATATGAATTGATATTGATTTTAAATCGAATTAATGAAGTCCATGATACAAAACATAGCATGAAGGAAATTATGATGATATCATGATAATAAGATTCCTATCATGTGCAATTATATTAGTATCAAAATAATCCCCAGTCATAGGGTTAATAAGATAGGAAATTATTAATCTAGACGGACTAGAACATATTATACTCCTCGATTTGATCAAGTAGTGGATCTTATAAACTGTCAGCATGAGATGTTTACAATTAATAAGTGGATGTTTACTAAGGGTAATAAGTACATCAGATGACCTAATATAAGATAATCATATGGATGATCTATCGAATGTCAATGATTAATCTCATTATGAAAATGGTGAAAATATACTTAGACGTGAGGTACTCATAGATATCTTGGATATAAATCCTATGATTTGACAACATTCCATGTTACCTCAAGACGAGGTCGTTCTTACGATGGTGATTGGGTACAGCTATTTGTATTTGAAGGTAATTGGGTAGCCAATAAAGGATTCACCACTCTTGATAAAAGGAGATGATACCCATGGCCTCTTGTCAGGGTTATTACTCGGGAGTTCTCTGGCCAGAGCAATTATGTGTCACGAAGAGAGTCTTCAATAACATATAAAGTAATGAGATCCCAAGATAAGAACTAAAATCACCTAAACTAGATGTGATGTAGTCAGTCTAGTGGGAGTTGACACATAGCCCATACTCTGAACCAAGTAGGGTAAAGTATGGTGAAAGGACAAATTTCACAGTAATTTCTATGGAAAGGTTGATAAGTTGGATAATTAACTATCAAAGAATTTGTGTGTTAATCCACTTATATTATGACAAATAGGCATCATTAAACCCTACATGATGTGTTTGAATTAAGATTTAATTCAAGTGCTTAAAATAACTGGGAACCTAAGGGGTCACACATATAAAAGAACGGATAAAAAACAAGTTTGTATGGCCTATTTTAAGCAGGTCACCATTGTTCCTCAAAGGGCCACGATCGTGTCTGAAGGTGAGACATGCCACGATTATAGGCAGCAAGGCCACGATCGTGATAGAAGGCAAGAAATGATATCTAAGTGAGTTCTTCACTTATGTACACTACCTTCCTTCACTTCTTACACAATCAATTGATAGAGAAAGGAATATAGAAGAGTTCAAGAGAGAGTGAGAACTGTTCTTGAGTTGTCTTCATGCAAATTTATACAATTGTTGTATAAATCTTACGTGCATGCAAGATAACCTTGATCTATCTCCCATATTGAGCATTTACTTGAATTCATCAAGTTTGTTGTTCTAAAACGCTTACACATTGTTTAATCTTCCTTCTTTATGTGTTCTTAGGTGATCGAGGAAGGGTTTGGCATTTGCAACAACCCAAACAAGGAGAATAAATAAGAAAGGAGGAGATACAAAAGGTAAAAAGTTTACATTTTATGTTCTTTTATACATATCTATGCATGCATGTTTGATCTTATAGATTTGGGGTTGTCATAGTGTTAGAATCTTAAGTTAGACACTTCCACTACATCCACATACATGTGATGCATACAACCATGGCTAACCTAAAAGTGGTATCAGAGCTTGTTTGTGCATGTAATTGATGATGTATTGAGCATGTACAAAGTGTTTGCTAGGTTGTGACTGACTTGCAGGTTGTTTTGGAAAAATTCGTGTAAATTGTAGAAATTTTTTCCAATTTTTCTTTCATAGAAATGTTTACAAGATGTTATGTTATGTTTATGTAAAAGGATATTGCAATTGAATGTCATTTGCTATTTTATTTCGAATTTATATCCGGACTATTCATATGTTAATTTCTACGATTTTCAGGAAAATTGATTGTATTTGCTGATTTTGAAATTTTTGTATTAATTCTAGAAAATTTTTTATTTTTATTTCACCAAAATGTTTATAAGATGTTATATTATGTTTATGTAAAAGGAAAATGCAATTGAATGCCATTTGATATTTTATTACAAATTTAGTTTCAGCTTGATGCATGTGTGAAGATCTGCAAATTCTGGAAATGTGATGAACATACATGCAAGATGAGATATTGCCATGTGTATAAGATGCACGACACTTGTTGTTAAAGTCGTTATCTTACGCATGCTTGATGTAATGGTTGACTAGTGTTAGAAGTAATGTGATAAGTGTCATACACATATGATGTGTTGGCTTATTCCTATTTATTAATAAAAATTCCTAAGAAATAGGTTCTGGAATTTTTTATTAGACAAATTTAGAATATGTATAAGACTCTAGAATTTTTCCAGAATTAATTGAATTTTATTCAATTAATAAATAAGGTCAAAGTCAACATTGGTCAACTTTTTGAAAGTTGGAGTTGACTTACTTAATGTCTTATAAAGTATGTATTTCAGTTATGTGACCTAAATAAGGTTCTTATGTGATAAGAAATATATTATTTTGATGATAATAACATGCTTAATGCATGTGTTTGAAATTAGGGTTTTGAAAATTTTCTGAACATCAAATTGGTCTCTTTAGTGTCTAGTAGGTTAACTTATTTATCTTGACGATTTTAGCTGTCAAGATACTTTTAGCATGTGCCAAAATTGTTTGGATAATTTTGAGATGACCTAGAGATATTATAGAGGATTAATTGATGTACGGTAATTTTGGAAACCCTAGGGATTAATTTAGAATTAATCCAAGTAGAGCATTGCATTTCTAGTGTGACTAACACTAGTACCCGATTAGGTTCAAGAGTTGAATCGATTCACGAGCTTTAAATGCATAGTCAAGTCACAACTTAAATTAAACCTCCTTTATGTGATACATGGATTAGATGCATTTTAAGGGTAATTATGGACATAAGCTCAAAGTATTAATGAGACCAAAGAATATCTCTCAACCAAAATATTAGGACTTACGCCTTCCATTGATATGACAAGAACCATAGTTCTTTCAGAATTGGGTTATTGGGCAACCCAAGCCCGCTCTACATGAATATGTTGAAACTATGGAAATTAGATTTTTGGATTAATGGGTTAGTCCTAAATGGAAGCGTTGATTTGTTGGGCAAACCCAAGGTCAATATGGATGGAGGTGAAGTTGGGTTATATACATGGGATGTGTATAAATCAAGAGTTGATAACCCAATGAATGTTCTAAATCAACAGTTGATGGCACAAGTCGATAGTTGCATAATTGAATGCAATTGGTATGAATGATACCTACCGATTGACCTAAGGTGGCTTGTTCGGCAAACCCAAGGTCATTCTTGGTGATATTTGATATTGACCCATTAAGAAAACTATAAGTTTTCTCGAATTCATAGTGAGGACTATGAATTTGAAAAAGAATAGTGGGACCCATAATGCATGTTAATAAAGTCCTTATAGATATGCATTAAGTGTACATTCTAACACTTTCTCTCATTCATCTAGGTTATTGAATCATACAATTTCTTCTAGTGTGAACTTGTGCTCCTTGTTAGATTCCAACAAACTCAAAGGACCCAACTTCTTGAATTGGATACAGAATTTGAGAATTGTTCTCAAATCCAAAAAACTAGGATATGTCCTAGATGAATCACTTCCCGATTGTCCTACTGCTGATGCATCTGGTGAAGATCATAGAGCTTACAAGAAGCTACTGGATGATAGTGAGTTGGCTAGCTGTATAATGCTGGCCTTTTTGTCACCAAAAATGCAAAAGTAGCATGAGGCTTTGGATGCTCATACTATAGTCTACCATCTGAGGGAACTATTTGATGAGCAAGCTCGGTCTGAAAGGCTTGAGACCTTGAGGTTGCTTTTTCGTTCAAAGATGGCTAAGGGATCTTCTCTGGTGCAGTATGCGCTGAAGATGAATGGCTATTTTGAAAGATTAGCCAGTTTAGGTTTCATTATGGATTATGAATTAAGTATAGACTTAATTTTGACTAGTTTTACCGATAGTTATTCACAGTTTATGCTTAACTATCAGATGAATAAAATATCCACAACAATTCCTAAGCTAATTAATCTGTTTAAAATAGCTAAGCAAACTGTCAAGAAGGATAGTAAGGTTGTGATGCTAGTGGACTCTACTTTTGGTTCTGGAAAGAAGAACCAAAAGAAAAAGAAGAAGTTCAAAAAGTCAGTGAGAGGTGTAGCCAAGAAGAAGGCAAAGGAGGCAACACCAAAGGGGATATGCTTTTATTGCAACAAGGAAGGTCATTGGAAGAGGAACTGCAAAGCTTATTTGGAGTCGCTGAAGCAAAAGAAGGCACTGTCTACTTAAGGTAAGATATTTGTCATTGAGGTTAATACTATTTCTGATCATAACATTTGGGTATTAGATATCAGATGTGGCTCACATATATGTGTTGATATGCAGGGTCTCAAGAATAATAAACCACTCAAAAAGGGAGAGATGGACTTACGTGTGGTAAACAGAGCAAGAGTTGCTGTATTAACTGTAGGGAGATATGTATTGTAACTTCCTAGTAGGGTAGAGTTAATTTTGGAAAATTGTTATTATATACCTGTTGTGACTAAAAACATTTTAGTTGTTTCATGTCTTAACAAAACGGGATTTCATTTAACTTTTTCAAGAAATGATTGTCTAATTAAGTTAAATCAAACGTTGTATGTTACTGCTACATTGTGCTATGGAATTTACATATTAGATATGTCGAATACAATTTTAAATATCGATGACAATAAAACATAAAAACGAGATAATCTAAAATCATCTTACTTATGGCATTGTCAAGTTGGCCATATAAATGAGAAACACATGATTAAGCTATATAAGAATGGTAGTTTAGGATTATTTGATTATAAATCATATGAAACATTAGTTTAGGATTATTTGATTATAAGTCATATGACACATGTGAATCTTGCTTATTAGGCAAGATGACTAAATTACCTTTTAAAGGAAAAGGCAAACGAATGAATGGATTATTAAACTTAATAAATTCTGATGTATGTGGTTTGATGTCCATTCATGTCAGAGGTGATTTTGTATCCTTCATTACTTTTATCGATGATTATTCACGATATGGGTATGTGTATCTAATGAGATACAAGTCTGGAGCATTTGAAATGTTCCAACAATTTAGACATGAAGTAGAGAAACAACTTCGTAGAAGTATTAAGACACTTCGATCAGATCGAGGTAGTGAATACTTAAACAAGAAATTTCTAATTTTTCTTGGTGATAATGGGATAGTGTCCTAGTGGACTCCATGTTACACACCAAAACATAATGGTGTGGCTGAAAGGAGAAATCGAACCTTGTTAGACATGGTAAGGCTGATGATGGGCTTAAAAAATCTACCGAAATCCTTTTGGGGTTATACACTCGAGACTGTTGTTTATGTGACAAATAGAGTCCCTTCAATGGTAGTTGAAGTTAATCCATTTGAGATATGGACTAACAAAAGGTCCTATCTTTCACATATGAAAGTTTGGGGTCTTCTGACTTATGTGAAGCTGATTCAATCAGACAAGCTTAAAGCGAAGTCTAATAAATGTCTATTTATAGGATATCTTAAGGAAACAATTGGATATCAGTTCTATAATGCTTTAGAGCAAAAGGTGTTTGTCTTAAAGCATGTTGTCTTTTTAGAGAAAGAGTTTCTTCTAAGAGAAGACAGTGGAAGCAGAGTTGGACTTGTTCATGATGATCAAACAGACGTAAATCAATTGCTTGAGCCCAAAACTGTTGCCCACAGAGGTAAGATAACAGTTGAACCTTCTGACACTCAATATGTTCATAGGTCAAGTAGGATACGTAATGTTCCAGAGAGATATGGATTTCTCATAAGTGAACAAAATGATGTATTGCTTATAGAGGATGGTGAGCCTATAACCTATGAAAAGGCTTCGAAAAGTTCAGAATCTAAAAATTGGCTTCAAGCCATGAAGTCTGAAATGGATTCCATGTATGAAAACCAAGTATGGAATTTGGTTGACCCACCTGAAAGGTTAAAACCTATAGGGTGCATGTGGATTTTCAAGAAGAAAATCGACACGAAAGATAATGTGATTACCTAAAAAGCAAGGCTAGTTACTAAAGGATATCATTAAAGACAAGGAATTGGCTATGACGAGACATTTAGCCCCGTAGCTATGCTTAAATCCATTAGAATTGTTGGGCCCCAATTTTTTTTATTTTAGTAAGCATGATTTGAATAAATTTTGTAGTATTGTTAGATAAATCATTTTAATTGGAGTTAA
>JAOQMS010043912.1:0-11086 GCA_027563885.1 Erythroxylum longipes | reverse complement strand
AGCCATTTTTCCCAGGCAACTTTTGAACCTCCAATCCAATCAATCAACTTGCTTGTCCTTAGGTCTCTCCACATTCTTCCACATCAACGGAAAGGTTTGACACCAGCAACTAATCTCCTAGAATGAGAAGTTAAGACTTCCTCCTGTCTATCTGATGCAGGAGGCAACGCCTGAAATTGCTCTTCTTCCTTCCTCGACAGCTAATACAGAAGCCCAATATTTTAAGCCTGCCTATCCTTATTATATCCTTATTATATTCTATTCTGAATTAGGGCTTACTAAATACCCTCTTTCAGTTTTTCTAACATTTATTGGAAAATTCTGAGAGGTTGACGGCAGAGTCACCTGGTCTATAGTTCGGTAGTGAGATAAGCGAATAGGAGACTTGGAAATACCTTTCCATCCTAGCCTATCCGATTCACCTTCTTAATTGGTGCTGTCTTCCGTTGTGCTTTATAAGAGTGAAATCATCCAAGACAGGAACGAAGGGCTGGCTTCCGAATTCTTTCAAGCCATGAGGAAGAGCCAGAGAGAGGTGCCTAATACCCATCATCCTTGCTTAGCTACTTTACCCCTCCTCTTTTACTTAGAGTTCCCAGTCGACTTTCTTTTAGAGGCGTAGATAGGCCCCAGCGTAAGGGATTTCTTTTGACTTAGGCTTTTCTGCACCAGTGAGTGGGAGTCATTGTCACCGGTCCCGTGTGCCGGGTACCCGGTACTAAGGCTAGGTTGATTCGTATTCGAGTTGAAAGACAGTTAGATAGGTGATATCATGAAGGTCTCAGGGGGTCCAGAAAGGACCTTAAGTAGGCCTGTGGCACTCACCCTCCTGAGGGATGGTAGTGACTTCCCAGAAAGTTTTATGCATGGATATTCCGCCTTAAAGATTGAAAACATAGTTGCTGCTGCCCTTTCGTCACAGTTTGAGGACTCTATTTACAGAATCATTTTAGGTCAATGCTCCTTTACGCTTATCGAATATGCAAAAGGTACGCCCTCCTATCTTGAGATTTGAATATATTGAATATTTTATATATGCTAAGACAGATCGAAATGGTTATATAAATGTCTAAAAGACCCTTTAAACTTCGAGGAAGACAATTATAAGAAGACTTCAGGGACTATCAGGGAAAAAGCTGAAGTGTCTAAGGTCAGTCATCAAAAAAACACAGACAAAGGAAAAGGAAAATACATGTGAAAGGCTTGGGTTTTAACCTTCTTCTTTCACTTGCAAAAACACTCACTTTCAAATGAAAGGCAGACTCACTAAACTCGAGCCATAAGAGAAGGTTTTTTCCACCTAGGTCCCCCGTTTCGCTGGCGACGATGCAAATTACTAGCGATTCCAATTAACAGCTGAGACACCGAAGGCGCATGTTCCTGTTCAAGGCCTTGCTCCGCCCTTCCAATATTCAAACTGAACTAAAGGATGTGTGACAACACTACAGAGAAAGCGGTGCTTTCGTGTAACATGCTATGGTTATTTACACCAGCTATCGAATCAGGTTTTCCCCTGTCGGGCCCACCCTGACGCACTTTGGTCAGTCCATTAGTGAGTGCGGGTAGTCAGCAACAGCGTTCGTGAAGCCGAGGAAGTCTTTGAGGGCTGCCGGTTCCCCCAGCATCTCAGCTATCGGGCAAAGAATATCTCCAACTAATACAAATACCGGATCTCAACCAATTCGGTTGTTTACTATGCCCACATTGTTTCTCACTCAATAGATGTAACCTACTTGCTCTTCGTAGCGCTCTCACTCATCAGTCGCTTCTGACATTAATTCCTAAAGTCATCCATAGCTTTATCGGGAAATAGTCTGACTTGTCGGGGAATAGTCTGATAGTGATAGACAGGTCCTACACGAAATCCATCCATCAACGGGCACCATGGGAGCAGCCTTCCGTCAGTATCAAGTGATGAACCGGATATACATCTAACAATTTTGTTCAAAAGGCCAAGAAATGATCGTAGCTTGGTCACGGGGACTCCCCACTCTTCTATTGCCTTCACCTTCTGCTTGTCCATCCTAATCTGGCTATCCCCTATCCCAATGCCCTAGGAACATGACTTCTCGCATGGGCGAACATCCAACTACTTATACGGAACTAATAGATAGACCAAGCCTTCATTTGAACCATGGAATTTGTCTCAACGAGTTCTGACCGTCTAAAGGCTTTCCTTCGTTTCAAACATAATTATCTTCCCCGACACTTAACCCATAAAGGTTTATGAAAGGGAGGAGTATACGCTGATTGACTCGCGATCTCTGGATTCAGTAGGCGACTTGGAAAACCAGTGAAGGGAATTACCGAAAGTTTCATGGATTTTTCGATTGACTGAAGTGATTCTTACTGACTGACTCTCAGACGAAGCAGGCTTAAGCAAATTGAAGTTTATTGCAGGATCCATGAAATTGATGACGAGAAGGCTATGATTCAGCTGGCTACCCCGGAGCTAGCCGGCCCTGCATTGGTTTGGTAGGAAAGCCATATCGAGGCCGACAAAGCTCTGTATCATCCACCGGCAGCCGACGCTTGTGTGACTTACATGATGGAGTACAATCTCTCCCTCTCCGTTTGTGTCTTAAAGGGAAGGGGCGTGGCTCTACCTTCAATCTAGCTATGGCGGACTTAGAGACCACATTCATGGTGCTTCCCCCATCAATGACCAACTTACTTGCAAGTTCTCTCACCACATCTAATGAAGGTGTGGAAGATATTAGTGCGCTTCCACTCATCATTGTCAACAGCAGTAGACAAGATAGACCTCACAACGTTGACATAGTGATCATTAACCTCAAAAGCATCTCCCATCTCCAGAATAGTCTAATGGGTCCACTATTTGATCCTCACTCTCTGGTGGGTCGCTAGACTCATCTAGGGCACGTTGAGGACAACGAGCAGCGATGTGACCCCTATTATGACAGTGATGACACTGTATGGAAGAACCACTAGAACGGGACTTACTAGAGGAACCACCAGGACGAGGATTAAAGGAATTCAAATCTCTATTCCTAGCAGTGCTATCCCTAGGGGCTGACTGAGAGACGGATTTCTAAATTCAAGTGAAAGAGGAAACCCAAAGAGAAAGAAAATCTCGAGTGTCCTTATCAAAGATCTCTCGAATCCGCTCTCAGGGCGGGGAGTGAAGGAGCGAAGCGACAGAGCGAGCAAAAAAGGAGGTTCTGCAAGAAAGACATGGAGGTCGTAGACCGAAGTTACATAGGGAAAACTGAGGTTGTCACCGAGGAATGGTCGAAGACCTTCAAACATGAGGGCGAAGGCCGAAAGAAACGGAGTGGAAGGGATACGGGACCTGAGTGAAACCGCCTTTTTGTCTTTCTTTGAGCTCGGGGACAAGTCCGACATGAAAGACTGGTGAACTCTTTTTCTGGTCCCTTTCTCTGCGGAACAACATGCCCTTGGGATCTTTGCTCGACTTAAAGTTCGGGGTAGCTAAAGCTCCCTTTTATCGGGACGTTTCCCACGGCCCAAGGTCACGGAACAAGTCCATGGAACACTTGACCCTAAAGGCCCCGCTTAACACATGTCGCATATCTTTGGCACATCCCCTGACGTAAATAAGATTGCATAGACATAGATTGATGGACAAGTGCCAAATGCCACAGTTGAAGCTTTTATTGACCCTTTCCTTCGTCACCTGTTCCTGCTTGACTTTGTCCGCTTCCATCTCATTCTCGTTGTCTGGGGAGGCGCCACACGCTCAAAGGGACAAGAACCGAGGGCCAACAGGTAAGGTTCGACTCGTCATAAACTGACGAGCTTCGGCGGGGGCCTAACTCTGGAAGGTTGCTCTGGTTGCTTGGAAGGTGAGAGCTCAGGGTGGCTAGAAGTGAAGTCGGATAGCGAAGAGAAGACATTTTCACTTTGCTTACCTTAATGAAAGCCATATTCTGACTAGCATTTGCTGCTGCGCGGAATAAAGCAATTAGCCAGAGGTCATAGTTCTTTCTTTGTCTAAGTCTTCTATTACATGAAACTTGACATAGCCCTCCGACAAATTAAGCTCTTTACTTACTAAAGGGTGAACCAGAGAATCCAATGAAAATGGTACCAATCTATCCAATTAAGATAAGAAAGGTTATCGAAGATATCGAAGACATAGCAAAAATGAATTGGCTTTCTGTCTCAACTCTTTCCTCTATAACTCCTAGGAAGGAGTGGCCTCAAGCCCTTAGCCTTACAACTATTGGGCGGCGATCACTCTCATCAATCAAATTCAGATATTCTAGGGGATCCGCAAGAAATTGCCTTCTTCCATGCCTTCTTGACAGAAAAGGCTAACAATAAGCGATCTTTCACAGGCACATCCTTCACCCAATCTTGCTTAGTCCATTCAGTTGGAGTCCCACCAACAAGAAAGCAATCCATATTAGCCTAGGATTACATGTTCCTCTCCCACAGCGAGATCCCGTGGAAAATCTTCCACTCCCCTACTGGATTCTCGTACCTACAGTCTCGGTATATACTTTCTATTTAAAATTCCTCATTTCTTTTCTTATTTTTACCCCTTTTCTTTTAGAATACGGATAAATGAGATCAGAGTCGGGCTCTCTTTCTACTTCTTCGCAGCCTTAACCTTAATTGTAGAGGCATTGTAGTTACTTGACTAAGTCAGGAGCGACTATCCGTCTTGGAACTGCCCTTGCACCCCGGGCATCCATCTCTAAGTCCCCAGCAAGAGGGCTTGCAAGTCATCTTCCTTTTCCTGCTCAAGCAGTGAAATGGGCACATCCCTCTTTCACCTATGAAAGAAGGAGAATTCAGAATTGACTACTCCAGGGCGAATCAGAGGCTTCTCTTTACACCCTTTCTCCTACCTTTGAAGGTTTGGAACATCAAGAGAGAGTCGACGAAAGAGCATTACAAGTGACATTGCCCTTCGGAACCTATTATATACAGAGGATGGTCCACTCAATGGGTTTTGATATAAGCCCTCTTTTTGGATAAATATAGAAGATCACTCGATGTCTAAGATGAATGAGAATGATCGGAAAGGGTCATAGAACTCAAAAAATTTTGACCAAATGGTTGTTGTAACCTGAGACTGGACCAATATCCTACTGAGATAGGCAAGCTTGGTCGACCTCTGCCACTACTGCTTCGCTAACCAATGCGTCAGATAGAAGATCTAAAACAAGGGCTGAGCCTATGACCGACCAGATTGCTTATTCGAAGGCCTTCTATTCATCAGATTTTGAACTGACTCCGGCCTTGAAAAAAGTTAGTAGGTTGATAGAGGAGGCCGGCCATCAATACTATATGGGGAGAATGACCCCTCTTTGTTTGGGGCCATGGCTTCACGGGGACAGTACAGATATGGAGTTTCTTCTCTTTCTGCGCCTTCCCTTCTGCTTACACCATTTCCTTGTGAATACTCCGTTTTGCTCTTTGGCACGCTACTTCCGCTAGCAACCAGCTGCTTTAAGGCTTAAAGCCCTTCTTTCTAACAGTCCGGATGTAAGCCCATTCATATACTGTCATATATGGCAAAGGGAGTCTCTCTTTCAACAGGGAGTAAGCCATTGCCTTCAGTAGCTTTCAATAAGCTATCATAAGACTCTTCCCTCTTAATGACTCTTTGCTCTAGATACAGCACTTGAAGTTGGTAATGCAACTAGAATATACTCCTTGCCATTTTATGGAAGTCCTATCCATACCATTAGATAACCCTATATCTCTTGCTTCACAACCTCTATCTATTCTACAAGTTGATAGGTGACAATCAATTATTTGAGTTCTCAGATGCTGTTCTTGCTTTGGTAAGGTATGCTTTGGCCCGTTGATAGCTCGTTTTCTGCTTACTGCTAAGCCCTATTTTTTATCAAAAAGCCAAGTCCCCTCCGAATCGATCTATTCTAATAAGGGATTTCTTTATTCAAGGATATAGGCTATAAAAAGACCTCCGTTATACCCGACCAAATAAGTTTCGTTAATTCCCGTTTAGGGCCTTCTATTAGAATCTAGTATGAATGCAAACCAGTGTTCGGAGCAATGGATGCGTCCCAAGATGCAGATGTTTTAGGTCTTCGGACCCAGAAGGCCTCATCCTAATAAAAAAAGGGATGAGTTCATGAATCATCAACATTCACTACATAGAAAGAGCTTATGATTGCAGGAGTGAACGTAGTTCGAGCTAGTAACCGTTAGCCCAAAAGCCGAGAAAGACTAAAATAAAGGATCTTTCCGCGGAGCAAGAGCCGTTCCAGTTTTTTACTCAATTCATTGAATTGCTCAGTGCTGCTCGCTTTCATCTAAGAGGTCCAGACACCTTCTCTCGAGTCCTTGGCCCGAGTGGTTAGTGGCCAATAGCGCCCGCACCTACGCAACGATCCTGAACTGCTGGAGTCATTAGTCGCCCTATTACACTTCTGTGGGCATGAGCGAATAGTTGGTTGTATATTCAAGCCTTTGGGCCCCATTAACTCTTGGGACCTTGAATTGAAAGTCTCAGTAGCGGTTTTGTCCGTGATCTATTCCTTTCCTTTTTGCCCGAACTTGAACTAAACATCTCTTTTTAGATAGGCCCGCCTAAACTCCATTGACGGGATGCTATTTACGAGAGAAGCGGCCGTGACAATGCCATCTCTCGAGTTTAGCGGGGCGAAAGAGCTCTCTTTGCCATGCTACCCGGTTTATAGAGGAAAACCGATGGTAGAACAGATTCCTGCTTTATATCTTTTTACGAGAAAAGCAATGAATCAGATACTGAGCGAGAGTGCCTAGTAGGCGAATAGCAATCCAGGTCAACTAATCAACCCAGCCGTTTCCGTTTAAGGTAAGTTCCCCGATCGAGCTGCAGTGCAGGAAGATAATAGAAGCTTTCTCGCAAGATAGAAGTCAGTCTTGAAACTAGAACTGCACTAAGCTAAAGCCAATTACTCGCTTTCATATTTCTTTTCTTGTTTTCCATTCTATAGATGGAAAGAAATCCCGTATTTCTATTCGAAAAATAGATCTCAACTGGGGAAGTGTTTTCGCTCTCAAGCGCCCTAGTCGAACCAGATACGCCGATCCACGCCAGTTAGAGCAAAGCGAGTGGAAAGCCTACCCATACCAGTATAGCTGCTTGGACTTCCATCCAGGGATTGACTTCGTTCTGTTACCCAACAGTTCTTAGGCAGAAGGAATGGAAGGGGGTTACAACACCGTACTCACATCCCGATTTCTCTTATCTTCGAAAGAACTTCGTTGATGTCACAGTGCGTGCATAATGCTTTAAAGCAAGGTCTACTACAGAAAAGTTTCTCGTTCCTGGTCTTGCCAGTTTAACCATTATCTGCCTACTTTGGGTGTAGCGAGCACACCTCTTGCTATGCTGCTTGGCGGCGTCAGCATTTTTTCTTATACTTTCTACTGAACCAGACGTACGGCTTAGGATCTTCCTTTGTGAGGTAGGTGCATATGGAAGACCACGAGCGGTGAAAGACCACGTCGATGCTTCTTCCTGGGGAAAAGCTGCCTAATGCGTTTAGCAAATTAGACCCGTTATCGGAGACATAGGATTTCTTTTTTTTAGACTGGGGTAGGTCCAGTACAACTTTTTGAAGGTGTTGCCCCTACTAATAATAAGAGGGGTTGATACGCTTTCCCAGGTTAGGTATTTACTTGAATGAGCGTTGAGCAGCTTGGGTTGATTCTCCTTCCCTTCTCAGTTGGGGTGGGCCCTCTCTTTTGCTTTTCTTGTTCGTGTCTCGTTGCTAATCCTTCGTCTACGCCCACTTTTTCTAGGCGGGACTTCTTCCTCAAGAAGACCATTGAGGAAGGCTGACTTGACATCTAGTTGGTAGATCTTCCTGTTGCAAGTGAGATCAACATCCTCCGTAAGCTGGGGTCAAGTCGAGCAAGCGGGGCAAAGCCGCCCAATTAAACTAGAAGTCCCTTTCATAGTCGAAGCCATCTTTCTCTTTTCCGCCTTTAGCTACAAGTATTGCCTTGTACCGACCATCAGCCGTACGCTTGATCTTGTATACCCAAAGGAGACCTATCGCCTTCTGGCCTCGAGGAAGCGTAGCCAACTCCCATCTTTCATTCTTCTGGATAGCATGCATCTCCTCCTTCATAGCCGATCTCCAGTTCTCTTCTTCTACGGCCTCCTGAAAGGTAAGAAGTTCATGATCTGCATATAGACAGAAAATCTTAGTCTCTCCATCTTCATCCTTATCAAGCCAACTGTTCGTAGATATCCCTTAAACTCCTCATTCTGCCTCATTCTACATTTCCCCGTGCTCGAGGATGAGATGGAGTCTTGACCTAAAGGATCTCCTTCTTCAAAACATATCCTTCGACGCTAGTCTTTCTTTCCTGCCTTACCTTAAGCTCGCTTTCACATTAGAATCGCTTTTCACTTTCTGTGATCATTTTACGGCATTCTTGTTGCTTGGTCCACCAGCCTAATAAAATAGGGAGAGAACTGCTCAGCTTGCTTTCTTTGATTTATGTAAAGTGAAAATCATTCTCTCATCAATGGTTGATTGTTGTCTTTCAAGCCCTAGAGAGAATTCTCTCATTCAGTATTTCTGTCTTTCTCCCCCCTATACATTATATAAGCCTTATTGAACTTTCAACCTATCTTTCAATCTAGTTTTTCTTTATATAGTGTGTGATATCAGATTCTCTAATCACTAACAACACTATGGAATAGATGCCGAAGAAGGAAGGTCGTGAGTCTAAGCTGAAGTCATACTAATAAGAGCAAATAATGCCAACGTTGACACCAACAATTGATGCCCTAAACACCTTGATGAGGGGTTAAACCGAAGTTTCTCTTTAGACTTAGTAGTCCCTTCCGAACCAATATATGACATCTAATCTACCCTTATGAAGCTAGGAAGTAGACTACAGCCATAGTAGGATGACTCGTCACTTGCTCTTCAGTTAGCAGAAGTAGGGTGAAAGACTGACTTCAATAAGTCTCTTATGAGGGAAATCCAGGGAATTTCTTCTACCTTCTTTATTATGGGCACTGGTTCTTTATCCCACCTTCCTTGAGCCGATGGGAACCATTCATGAATGGAGCTGGGCTTAGGTTTTAGTTCCTATGTGGAACTTGCTTGCTTGGGTTCTTGGGGTCAATTGGACCAACGAATAAGACCATCAACAGACAAATGACTTACTAGAAGAGATTATTTGCAAGGATTTGCTGAAAGAAAGCATTTCCATCACCTCTATTAATCAGTCTTTAGGTTCACTTCGCTCCCCTCTCATGCCAAAGAAGCACCTACTGAGGTAGCCAACCAAGGAAGAGACCAAGCACTAAGAGCTCCACCTACTTACTGCTTGGGCCGACACCGCTCCTACACTTGCAACAGGAACAGAGCCCACCTATCGACCGAAGAAAAATTCTGCATCCGCCAGACAGGAACTTGCAGCAGATAGTCCTGCCTCACACCCAAACTCACCAAAGACAAGAGTGACGGCCTTGAACTCCCAAGCAAGGGCTGAGCCTATGACCGACCAGCCTTTCTTATTCGAAGGCAGACTTGGACTCCTTTCCAAGGACCAGGCAGAAAAGCAAGCAAGAGATTGAAGCGGGGAATGGGAGACACTTTGTCTTGCGAAAGAAGGAAGAAAGAAGAGAAGAAACTCAAGTTCCATTCCTCCTTTTCCTCACAACGGTGGGCTCACTCACTTACAAAGGTTATGTAAGAAACTTGCTCATCATGACAAATATAAAAAAAACCTTGCTCCTTGCGCTACCGCACAAGCACATTCGCACGAGCCTACTTGAGCCTCTATTTCCTTAACTACGTTCCCTCTATTGTTGCAGTACGGTGTTTAAGGAAGAGAGCGCTTCATTGTTTCAGAACCTGTACATGAAAAAGGGCAAGCATCCCACTGCTGTCTTTCCCTTCTTCACCGGGTAAATGGCCCTCCTGAACATTCAATAAGACAAGGAACTCCCGCTTGCGCTTTGCTAGGCGGTACTGTCAACCAACAAGGCTTGTTGCCTTTTAGTCAGCTTCCGCTTCTTCTGATGTTTCAGCCTCTGTTTTGGCTTGTTTTATTGATTCCAAACCTGAATTTGAATCGAATTCTTTTCTTTGTGTCAATCGTGCGGTGGACGATGTCCGGGTGGTTATACCTAAAGCGAACCCTATGTTATATATCTCTCACCTATGCTACGCAGATGGTGTCTTTCTCTTTGCAGGAAGTGCGAAAGACAAGGTATGGTATTTAAGAGGTGCTACAACGTTTCCACTCTCTCACAGGGCTGACAGAGTCAATACCGGAAAAAGCTCAAAAGTGTTTGCAGGCACGGGGCATAGGTTGAAGCGAAAGATTGGCAGGATCCTCGAATTCCCGGAGACTAAGCTACCAATTGCCATAAGGTTCTCTGCAGCAATCGCTTTGAGTATCGTCTTTGCTTTCCGTTATTGCAAGTCCTGGGCAGGAACGAGATTAGTATGAAAGATGATCCTTTCCGTGAATGAAGATGGTTATGTCCCAAGTCCCAAACAAGAAGGACAGCAAACGGTGTGGGCCTCAATAGAAAGGTGGGTAGTGGAAAGATGAAGTAGTGAACCACTCACGTCAGGGTCTTAGCTGTCCTAAGTTCATACTTAGTAGCTCATCAGATAGTCCGTAGCGAACTCTAGGATAGAACTCAAGAACGGGCTTGTTAGCAACTTTAGTAGTTCGAATATCTATCTACTAGTGAGAAGGTTAAGCTCAAAGAAAGCATACCATGAAGATGTAGATAGACGGGAATGGGAAGTGAGAACTCTCCATCTCTATATATAAGGAAAGCTTAGGGACTCATATTCGCGTACCGGCTAGTCACCACTTCGAAAGCCATTAGTGCACCAACAACAAGTTCGGCTGTTCCGCCTGTAGCATTCGTGATAATGAAGCTATTCAGCTTACCTTATTCTATGTAAGGGGGGACTTTACTAACGTTCTCCCAGCAGAATCTACCACGTCGCATCCACTGCAAGTCCCACTCCGGACCATTACCAACGAGCCTGCATCACACCATACTACTATATGTATATGGGAATCAGAATTCACGATCAGCGGCAAAGGCTACTAAAGAAAAGCCGGCCTAAAGTACTTCCTTTAATGAGAG
>JAOQMS010043911.1:0-11086 GCA_027563885.1 Erythroxylum longipes | reverse complement strand
CAAAAATGGCAACTCAGCTCACAACTCTCTTCTTTCCACTCTCATCCGAAGCCTCACTACTTCTGTTCTTTCACTCCTATTCACGCTACCACCTGCCAAAAAGACATGTCCACCATGCCTTTGTCAAAAGTCCTCTTCACCCTTGGTACTTAAGCTATATACCAAAATTACCCTCAATTTCTTCTCATGCATTCACTCCCAAAGCTATTATGCTTAAATTAATGGGAAAAATTTTCAAGGGGCCGACATGAATTGGACTGAAATAAGTGATTCTCAACATTATTGTTGAATGCCAGACATCGATCCGATGAATATATGTGAATGTTAATGAGGAAAATTGAGCACTAGTGATTGTTTGAAAATATATGAATTTAGTTTATTTCATTACATGAATGCATGAAAGATAAAGACTGTTATGATCTTAGTAGCCACCGAAAAAGAGCTTAAAGCTCAGAAATTAAAAAAGAGCTTAAATCTCAGAATGTGGTAAGAGCCTTTAGCTCACTATGTAAAATGAGCCCTGTATCCCCAACGGATAAGGGACAATTATTAATGAGCTCAGCATCCATAATGGATATGGAACAGTTACAAGCACTCGGTCACAACAATAACAATTGATAGTGAGTCTCACAAGCATTGCATATGAATTTGATATGTATGATTTAAATGATTGAAATAAATAGTTTGAATGATTTTTTAATGTAAAATATGAATTAAGTGAATAAAATATAAATTAAGTGAATATGAAATGTATGTGTTTCAACATGGTGATTAGTGAAATGATGTGAATTACGTGATTACATGAATTGATGTGTTATGTGATTGAGTGAGCCATTAAGGATGGTAAACTCATTGAGTTTGTAAAACTCAACTCAATATTGCAACATTTTTTCAGGCTCAGGGAGATCTCGAGTTAGACAAATTGGAGTCTAACCACTACATTTAGATAAAAGATAGAGGTCGTGATCAGTTGACCTTTGCATAAGTTTTTTTCTATTTTTGTCTTAAAGAATATATTTCGTAAATATTGTATAATTGTATGTGAAAAATTATGATAGGTAATGACTTTATGACTGAAAATGTTTCAAATTTTAAAAAGGACCAAATGATTACTAAAATTCTACAATGTGTATATTGTTTGTAACAATTGGGATTGAAATTGTTATGAATAAAATAGGCCATTAATGATTATTGGTTTTCCAAAAAATGCGTGTGATGTTTGAGAAAAATTTGCAATGAGTTATGTTTGACTACTTTAGGCACCGCTTTCATAGGGTGTGTCTGAATGTCCTCGGAATGTATGAATACGTGCTCAATGGAAGTGGGTGCTACATAGTTGGTATCAAAGCCTAGGCTTAATGTCTTATATGGGCATTTTTCAAAATATATGTCAATGTACATGCATTTTAGACACGCCATAGCATGCAGTGGCCACTAATCCCAATCTGAGTTGCATATACATGAGCCACACATATGAGCATTCGTTAAGAATTGAGTTGTTAGAAGTAATTAGAAGATTGATTATCTGTTAGAATGTAAGAAAATGAAAATTTGTGGATATCTAGACATAAGAAATAGTATATGGTTCTATATGATTGATGATGATTCACTACATTTTATGAGTGGTTGTATCTTTGTCCATAATACTATGATGGAATATCCTTGAATGTCATATAGATGTAAATATATTGTTGTGGATTGATTGAAGATAATAGAGATATGGTAGAAATGACAAGATTTAAAGTGTATAAGCAATGACGAATGAAAACAAGTACTTTAATGAGCTTGAGGGGTTGAAAATGGATTCCAAATGGTTGTTTCATTAATGTGATAAGAGTTATGATTTGATATAAGAATATGTCAATGGAATGAGATTAGAATTTCACAATGGATATACCTCTATAATTCTGAATTGATTGAGAATATACATATGTAAGATGCAATAAAGGATAATTGGAAGATGAGATGAATGACAACGAGATAAGTAAAATTCCCCTAGGTTCAGTTGAATTGTTATTGTGAATGTATGTTAGATAATGTGATTACCTTGACAAATGATGTCATGAAGCACATATGTATCATATACTCGGATATGAGATAGGATGAGATCTATGACATATTGAATGATTTTAAGTTTTTAATTCCCATAGTTAAAATTTTAAGATGAATCAGAATAATGCATGAAAGCGTTTATGATCATCAATTAGGGATAGATTGGGACTGTAAATGATGTTACTATGTGTGATGGATTCGAGAAAAAGAAGAAAGGCACGATCATAGCATATCCCCATGATTGTGGCTGAGATTAATTGGTCCTGTCACGATCACGGCAGAGTCCCCACGATCGTGGTAGAGTCCCCACGATTATGGCAGAGTCCCCACGATCGTGTCCAGATCTATGAGTTTCTATCACGATCGTGGGAAGGTAGACCACGATCGTGGACAAGCGTAAAACGAGAAGTGTTGTTCATAATCAATTGAGATTAAGGTATCCTTAGCATAAGTTATTAATTGGTGACTTGTTGGAAATACATCTCTAGATAAGATAAAATGATCTTGATGGTATATACCAAGGTATAAGAATAATTAGATGTGTTTATTATTTCTCCGAGCTTTATTATAAAGAGTATTCTGACCATGTAAAGTATGATAGAAATTGATCTTATTGAGATGTTATGAATAGTTGAAATCGATCTTATTGAAGCATTAAGAATGATTGGAAAACAATGATGAATAGAGTTAATTGATAAAGATTATGTGAACAGTATAGATGATAGTAGCAAGAAATCTTGTTTCAAAGAAGACTTCCACCAAATTAGGTCAAGTAGACTAAATGGTTTACTTCTAAGAATGAAATAATATCAAATGAATCAAAAGTGAATACTGGAGTCGGATAGATATGAGACTCATTTACAAAAAAAATTATTATAGTATAGAGAGTGCATGTATTTTATTTGTAGTAAAGTATCCAACTTTTTCATTGGATTCTTGAATTAGAGATGATATGATTGTTATTGCTAAAGGAACTCAAATCCACAATGTGCTCTATATTCATATATCCAGAAGATACAAAATAGATTTTGACGGTTATGTTTAGAAAGTTGAGACTAGCAAATAAATTGAAATGTGTAGAGAAACTAGTATGAATGAACATAAATTAGAATAAGTCAATGAGAAATTAGAGGAAATTGAATGAATGGAGAAAGTCACTCGAGAAAATAAATCAATCAGGAGACTGAGAAAAACATGAGATAATGTTACCCCATTTGAGGAATTAAAAACACCGATGTAATTATATCATTTGGATTTGGAGATTTTGTAGTATATAATGATGTTTCACACCAGAGATTTGGATGTAATCCAATGCAGCATAATAAGGTGATTTTGTATGCATCGAGGCAATTAAAGTCTCATGATTTGACTATTTGATCATGATATAAAATTTGCTATAATAGTAATTGCTTCGAGAACATAGAGACATTATATGTATAGTGAAACATTTTGGATATATATATATGTATAGCTTTATTGAGTTTGAAAGAACTGAATACGAGACTAAGACAATGGATAGAGTTACCTGAAGATCATGATATACAAATGGGTATTACCTAGTAAAGCTAGTGTTGTAATCTGAACCATTAAGCAGAAAATCCAATAGCAATGTAGCATAAATTCAGATATTGAGGTTACTAGATCTAGTGCAATGAAGTGCCTAGAATGACTGAGTTGAAAATGAGGCAAAATGAAGTGTTATTAGCTTTATTGAATTTAATACTAGTTTTGTATGAAAGGATTAGAAAATCCCTAACTGAGGATTCAAAATTTGTGAATCTTATTGAGGAATTAGAAATGAGTTCAAATTTTGAGTTGAACTGGAAAAATGATATTTTACAGTTATAGTAAAAAGGATGTGCACCCGATACCGATGATTAAGCAAAGAGATTACTAGAGAAAGCATGAATAGCAACATATGTTGTACATCCCAGTAGGAATATGATGAAGTAGTAATTAGCGGCTAAGAGTGTAGAAGTAAGTGACTGAATGTTTGATTTGCCAATAGTCTTAAATATTGAAAAATATGTTTAGAACTTATATTTTTGGAATTCCTAGAAACATGAGATCAATCTACAATTTTGATTGAATTTGATTATGGAAATCTTTATCACAGTGGTGTCGATGGGACACTGTATAAGGCGTTATACATCCAAATGAGTCATCTGCCCTTATATTGAGATGGAGAGGGCCAAAAAAAAAGGTTGAAGGCCATAATTGATTCGAGATGCTGTTGATAAGTGAAATTGAACTTTATTAGAAATTAAGTGATTTAAGAAAGATAAGTGAGTTAGGTGGATCAACACCGAAGATATGGAATATAGAGAGATAGATAAAGTGGTTCTGAAAGTACCACCTTGGCAAGGAGTGCTAAAGTTTCTTAAAGAGGGTACCTAAGCCCGAATTATATTGGTCCATAAGAAGTTATTGAGAGCACAGGACCATTGACTTAAGTTAGTCTTACCAACAAAGATATATCAAATCCATGTTGTGTTACATAAGTATGTATGGGAGATATTGGTATGATCTGATAGACATATTGTGGGCATAGGAAGTGAAAGTTGCGAGTAATAAAAGATATATTGAGGAATCAGTTAAAAGAGAAAGATATCTGAATAAGAAATTGAAAGACCTAGTGATTCCATCGACTATAATCACTTGGAAGAAAACAGTCTAGTGGATAAGTTACATGGGAAACGAAAGAGATTATGAGAAAAACAATACCCCCCATCAATTTGATCAATCACATAAGAATTTTGAGGTAGAAATTTATTAAGGGGGGAGAATTATAACATCTCGTTCCCATACTAAGGGTTAGAATCCTAGATTTCTGTAAATAAGAAATAACAATAAGAGACTAGAAAAATGCATTTCATACTCATGCATAATATAGCATTCATGTATGTGAAATTGATCATTGCTTATATTACAATAATTTGTTCATGCACTTAATTGACAATTTCTAGGTATAAATGATTGATTTAATGTGATTATGATATGTATAGTGAATATTTTGTTTTGAAAATTGTTTTGGTGAATTAAATTATTGATTTAGAATTTTTTGTGAAATTTGAGAATTTTCTGGAAGTTTTGCGTATTTATGGACTAGGAAAAATGCCAAGTGGCAGAACAATTGATAAATGGTAGTAGAAATAAGTGACAAGTGACAAAAGAAATAATTGATTTATGATATTGGGATTTAATGACAAATGTTATTCAAAATTGGGAGACAATTAGAGTAGAAATTGGAATCAAATGGACTAGTTATTAAAGATGGGACCAAATAAAGCCAAAGGAATAATACATGTGGCAACTGAGAAGTGTCATGTCACTTGCCACATATCCATTCCATGAAAATATGTAAGTGAAAGACCATGAGATGGTCTTTCACTCATCATTTTGTTCCTTATGTTTGTTTCTTCATCTTCTTCTTTTTCTCTCTTCTTCTCCATACATGATACATACTCTCACCCTCGCCACATTGAGTTTTTACTCAACTCTTTCTCTTTGTTCCTTCAAGCTTCTTGTTGTCTTCTTCCTCTTTGTTACCAAAAACCCAACTCATTTCCTTTTTAAGTGGTGATGATTGTGTGAAGATGGAAAACTAGGGTTAAGTATGGTTTGTAGACTTTGAAGCTAAACAAGTAAGTAAAAAGCTTTACTCTTCTTGATTTGTTGAATGAAGCTTGTATGATGATGGTTAGAGGGCATACAATCATAAGATGGTGTTATATATATATTGGAATATGGATGAGAAAACTTGGGTATGTTCATGTCTTTCTTTTACATGTAAGATGATTAATGATTCATAAATTGATGTAGAGATGATTTAGAGTTAGAATGAGTCCTAAAATGGGGTTAAAAGAAGTGCAGAAAAATTGATTTGTGAATGAAAGTTATATGTCCTATTTTTGGATTAATGATCAAACATAGATCATGAATTTTTGTGTATGATATTGAGCTGAAATAAAGTTAATAATGATGGGAAAATGATGACTAATTAAGCTAGAAATGATAGACTAAGCAAAAGAGATGAACTAGGATGAAAGTGAAGTTAAATGTGTTGGAATACGTTAGATGGAGTGTTTTTACTGAACACGCATCTGTATTTTGGCCATATATTTATTTTTAGATATCAATATTTGATTATTTTCACTTTATATTAAACTAGACACATTTGGATACAATTTTCATGCAGAAATGGAATTTTAATGCTATTCTTAAGGGTCTTGAAATTTGGCTTGAAGTTCAGAATCGTGTGCTGTCATGGTATGAAAACAATCTGAAGTATTTTGGGGATAACTTGCGTAATATTGATTCAAACAGCATTACTTTGATGTTATTAGAACATTAAGACCTAGAGGAATATTTTTTTAGAAGAAGGTGTTGTCTAAATGCCTCATTTTCTAGGTTATAATGGTCATACAAAACTGACCTAAAAATCTGTCTTGCGAAACACTGGAAAACTGTAGGAAAAATGGGATATTTGTTTTTGTCACGGTCATGGCAGGGGAAGCCACGATCGTGGGTAGTGATTTTTCATGGTAATATGTTGATTATACAATAGTTGAACCAATTAATGATAAGGTATATAACTATATATGATGCTTTTGGACTTAATTGGGGCTTAAAATGAACATTTTGCTATTGGGAAAAGTTGGTTAAATGAGTGATAAGTTTTGATTGATCTTGATGTTATACCTTAATGAAAAGAATGTTTGATGCCAATTCATCTAAATGTGAAATATTAGAGTGTTAAATGAGGACATAACTTAGTGAATGAATTGTTTGATGCATTATGAATGAGGAATTATAGAAAAAGAATAAGAATTCATGAATGAAGAGATTAAGTAGGAAATGTGGATCAAATGAGTAGAAGTTGAGAGTTTAATGCAATCAAATTGGTATTTGAATTAGTATTGAATGATGTTGTGTTAGAGGTAGTGAATTTTGAAAAAATTGGTATTAAATTAGTGTTAAAATATGTGTTAAATTTGGATGATTGGAGGAGGAAATTTGCAGGGTACAATCGTGGCCCTCACCCCATGATCATGACCTGACAAAAATAGTTTCTGTCATGATCCTGGCCCTTACAATATGATCATGGCCAGCCCCAAAATGTTTATATCATGATCGTGGTAGGGACACCATGATCATGGCCAGACTTATAGAGGTAAAGAGTAGTCCTTTGATTGTTATATGAACAAATCAATACTAAAGTGCTTTAATATGATGTAATCAGGTTTAAATGAGACATTGAATGACCCTACTTGATGAGAAATGAGGTGATTAAAGTGAGTAAAGTGTATCAAGTATTAAAGAATGATTGAAAAATGTTATTAAATGATTATGAGATGTGAATAAAGAAAATATACCTGGGATTATCAATATCAGCATTCATTATACATTACACAAATACATATGTGTATAATTGAGTGTTTATGTGATTGTGCAATTAATAATGTGTGTGCAATATATGTATTGCATAATGTTGATATGCAGGTTAGAATGTCAGCATCTAGTCATTTCTGGATCATGGAAGTTAATGCTAATCTGGACGTACTGTGAGTCGACTTAGATGGTCTGACTTTCATTTTTTGTTTTGTTTTAAAATTTCTATATTGAATTATTTCTGAATGTGAATGTGAATGTGATTGAGACAATTCTAGACATTAATAGTCCAAGGAGTTTGATAAATATGAGAACATAGGAAGTGCTCATTGTATGTGAATTTGACTGAAATAAGTGATTCTTAACATTATTGTTGAATGCCAGATATCGATCCAATGAATATAAGTGAATGTGAATGAGGAAAATTGAGCACTAGTGATTGTTTGAAAAAATGTGAATGTAGTGCATTTCATTACATGAATGCATGAAAGATAAAGGCTGTTGTGATCGGAGTAGCCATCGAAAAAGGGCTTAAAGCTCAGAAATTATAAAAGACCTTAAAGTTCAGAATGTGGCAAGATTTTTTGGTTCACTATGTAAAATGAGCCCTATATCCCCAACGGATATGGGATAATTGTTAATGAGCTGAGTATCCATAATGGATGTGGGACAGTATAGGCACTCAGTCACAGCAATAACAATTGAAAGTGAGTCTTATGAGCATTGCATATGAATTTGATATGTATGATTTAAATGATTGAAATAAATAGTTTGAATGATTTCTAAATGTAAAGTATGAATTAAGTGAATATGAAGTGTATGTGATTCAACATAATGATTAGTGAAATGATAAGAATTGCCTGATTATATGAATTGATGTATTATGTGATTGAGTGAGCCATCATGGATGGTCCACTCACTGAGTTTGCAAAAATCAACCCAATATTGCAACATTTTTTTCAGGCTCAGGGAGATCTCCAACTAGACAATTGAAGTCTAACCACTTTTGTCTTAAAGAATGTATTCTGCAAATATTGTACCATTGTATGTGAAAAATTCTGATAGGTAATGACGTTATGACTGAAAATGTTTCAAATTTGAAAAGGGCCTAAATGATTACCGAAATTATGAAATGTGTATATTATTTGTAACAATTGGGATTGAAATTGTTATAAATAAAATGGGCCATTAATGATTATTTGTTTTCTGAAAATGCGTGTGATGTTTGAGAAAAATTTGCAATGAGTTCTGTTTGACTACTCTAGTGCACCGCTTTCACAGAGTGTGTATCTGAATATCCTCGGGATGTATAAATATGTGCTCAGTAGAAGTGGGGTGCTACATCTTTGGTGGCGGAGAACTAAAGTGACATGCAAAGTTATGGAATGTCTTGATCATAAAATTAGTTTGAGTTTACCTGTAGAATTATCTTATTTTAAAACACTACTTATCAAAGTCTAACTCTAGATTGCTCGAATTTTAAAGGGACTGGTAGTTTAATTTTTTCCACGGTTTTGAAAGTTATTCCTTTTTTTAAGGATATATATTCTTGGGAAATATGGTTAAAGACGAAGTCATTTGAATTTTGATTTTGATTTTTAATTTTACTAATGATGGTTTAAAGCTAAGTGTGGGGGGACTTGATAAGTACTTGATTGACCATATAGTTACTCCCTAATGCTTAAAGATTAATGTTATATTGTGATTAAGATACTTCTTTTGGTTTATATTTTGTTTGAAGTGCAATTTAAAGGAATAAGAACCAAAATAAGCTAAAAACATGTCCTTGGCACCATTTTATCAATTTTTAATCTTATTTTTCTTTATAGAAGCATGAAGAGATGAATTAGGATGAAGATGGGAAAAGAATGCAATAAATGAAGTTATTGCAACATATAGACTATATATTAGACTATGTAATGCACTGGAAGTGTGTAGGATAATGAAGATGCAGTTTCAACCACTTTTGTAACCTACACAGTCTTACATGGACTTATAAGACCATTTAAATGAGTTAAACACTCGTGTATCTCTATATGAATGTGTCAGTTCACGATTCTTGCAATTTTTATACACACTGTCACCTACACACCTCTAACCATATATTATGACAGAACACTAATTTTTACTGTAAAAGACATTAAAAGGACAAATGAGGCATAAAGAGATTAGAGACACAGAAGGCTCATATTCTTACCTTTTAAAGAGCTATAAGAAGCTAAACTCCATCTTGTTAATCCAAAATAAATATTGAGGTTTACGAACATTTTTGGACATTGATTAATCTTTTTATGTTGTTCTCACTTTCTTTTGGAATTGATTATGTTATTCTATGACTAATGTTTTTGGATTTATGTATGAATGATTTAGATTCCAAATAGTTTATTCATATATAAACTCATTGTCAAAATCTAGATTGACATATGTAATCGTTGTACATCTGATCCACTTGTGCTAGACTAATGGTCAAGAATTATTTTAGATAACATAGAATTGGTTAAATGATCCAAGCTTATGTGGTTACTGTTTAGATTAACCTATTTTCCTATGATTCAATGCAATTGTCACACTAAAGGGGTTTGGAGTTTGTTTTGTTGTTTTGTTTATTTTAGGAAAAGCAAACATTTAATTGTGGGGATGTTGATAGGTGCGAAATGCATCATATTTTAGGGTATAGTTTGATGTGAGTTTAGCCCTTTATTCGATTGTTTAGTTTGTGTTTAGGGTATAATTATGTTAGTTTGTGATTTATTTGTGTTTTAAGTGTTTTATGGGTTAGAACAATCCTTTTTGCTTAAATATGATGTTTTTGAGGTACCTGGATGTGTTTGGTAGTGTTTCAGGATAAAGATCGGAGAACGGAGAAGTTTAAGAGATAATCAGGCTGAAACAATGGCCCACGATTGTGGCATAATAGGCCACGGTCATGATAGAAGCCTAAGACACGACCCACGATCGTAGCCTACTTGCTACGATCATAAGAGAAGGCTCGGATATTGATAGTTGTGATTTGCATCATATTTTAGGATTTAATTTGTTAGGTATTTAGTGTTAATTTGAGTGTTTAGTGTGTATTTATGTTTTAATTGTGTTAGTTTATGTGTTTAAATGTTTTTATGGGTTAGTATGAGTCTTTGAGCTTAAATGTTATGATAAGATGTGGTTGTTAGTAAGAACGAAGAAGTTTCAGATACTTGGGAACCAAAACCATAGCCCACTATCATGATAAATAGATATGAACCACCATGCCCCAGGCTACGATCTTGACAGAGAGGTATGAACCAAGCCACGATTGTGGCACTTATGTGACGATCATGATAGAGAAGGTTAGATGCTAGTGACGATCATGGCAGGCAGAGCCATGATCGTAGCCTGCATCGGGTGTAGCACCCCACTCCCGCAAGACCCGAATACTGACATCTTTGATGACATCCGAGTCTGTGCCCCGCGAGGGTGGCGTGCAGTCAATCATTAAAAAGTCGGTATAAACTTTTTTTTATAACATAACATGCGGAATACATACTCAAATTAGCCCCACATTCATTCATCATCATTTTCAATTAGCACAAATTTTCAATAGTCATTTGGGCCCTTCCACAAATACAAAGCACTTAAGTCAGTTTGACTTTATAAATGACAGAAT
>JAOQMS010043910.1:0-11087 GCA_027563885.1 Erythroxylum longipes | reverse complement strand
CAAAATAATTTATCTAACAATACCAAAATTCATTCAAATCATGTTTACTAAAAATAAAAAAATTTCAAGGCCCAACAATGCATGTGCCATATGTGTTTGTCCTGAAATATTTCTAGTTTTGCTTGTATCTGTCTTTTGTTTTTGCTTCCAATTAGGAGGATACCCAATCAATTTGAAGCAGTCATACCTTAAATGTTCCATATTATTACAATGATCACATCGCTCTTGGCTGCGATATATGGTCCTGACATTAGCAGGATCTACCTTGGCGGTAAAAGTGGTAGCTTCCACTATCGGTATGCGTGCTCTAATCAAGCCATGTTGTTTTTCTTCATGAACCACTATAGAATATACCCTACTAAGAGAAGGAAGGGATTCTGAATTCAATATTTATGAACGTACCGTTTTGAATTCATCATTGAGTCTGAGAAGAAATTGGTGCAATTTCTCCTGTTCTCTTGCTATGGCAAATTCCTTTCCTGCACCACAGTTGCATCGTGGGATTTTTTTGAACATCTGAAGCTCATCCCATAAGGCCTTGAATTTGGTGTAGTAAGAAACGATAGATTTGTTGTCTTGTTGTAGCAAGTAAATATCTTTCTTAAGTTGATGGATACGTGCAGCATTTCCTTGCGAAAATCATTCTTCAAGATCCAACCACAATTCTTGTAGTCTTCGTATATGCAACATTGTCATGGAGATCACGTGAGATTGCATTAAAAATCTAGGAGATCACCATGGAGTTACACTTCATCCAGGAAGAGTAATCAAGAGATGTGGAGTCTGGTTTACTCAACGTGCCATCCACAAAGGGCATCTTACTTTTGGCATGGAGGGCATTTTGCATAGCCCTTTTCCAAGTTGGATAGTTATCCCCATTCAGAACACATGTTACAAACATGGTTCCGGGATTGTCAAAAGGATGAAGAAAGTAGGGAGAATCCATGTCAACAGAGACATCTCTTCTCGTTAGCTGTCTTAAAGGAGTGCTACTGTTGTTGCTATTTTCTTCTGCCATAGCTCTGCTCTGATACCATGTGAAGTAATTGGTATAAAACAAAGGAATTGATATTGATATAAAAACAGAAGCTACATATTGTTATTGGATTCGTACAAATTAAATAGGATACAATAGTGGTTAACATTAAGCTATATAAGGTATGTGGAGAAAAGTCAGGGATATGGAGCCGTTAAACTATACATGGGTTAATGGGTATGAATATGTGATTGAGAGAAAGGAGGAGATAAAATAGCTATGTACATAAGGTAGAATTGGTAGGTAGATTAAGTGTGATATACATCAATATTTTTTGTGTTGTATTTTTGGATAAAAGCAAAATTAATTCATTGTTTAATATCCCGATGACTGAAAATTCACTTGTTTCCACTTTATCTTGATAATATGTATTTAATGAATCTTTAGAATACAAGAACTAGCTATGGCATCACAAGTATGGACATTTGAGTTTTAGAAGTTTAAGTTCTTTATTTAACCAAAATATGGTGGTTAGAATGCCACACATTCAGAATATTAGAGAAATCTGGGAGAGTCATGGTTTTGGAAAGTAGCATAGGCTGACCTTTCCTAAGGGAAATGCTAAAAGAGCATCCAAACCTATTAAACTAGTCCATGCAGATGTATGTGGACCTATGAGAACTCCTCTCAACAACAACACATATTTTATTGTGTTTGTAAATGATTACAACAAATTTACTTAAGTATACTTTGCTAAAGAAAAATCAGAGGCCTTGTACACATTTAATAAATTCAAAAGTTGTGTTGAAAATTAGAGAGGGCATTCTTTGAAGATTAAGGACAGACAATGGTGGTGAATTTCTATTAAATGAATTCAATAGATTTTATGCAGATTCTAGAATTCTAAGACAACTAATAACTAGCTACACAGGATAACAAAACGGTGTAGCTGAGAGAAAGAATAGAAGTCTTATGGAAATGGCCAAGAGTTTGATGAAAACTAAGGATTTACCAAGGAGTTTCTAGGCAGAAGCAATTCACTTGATAGCTTATATTTGAAATAGATGCCTACAATAGCACTATACCATCAAACACCTTTTGAAGCAATGTATAGGTGGAAACTAAAGGTATCATATTTCAAAGCCTTTGGTTGCATTTCATATATTCATATTCCTTCTTAGTATTGGATGAAACTAGACGATAATAGTGTGAAGTGCATATTCATTGGTTATAGTGCCGAAAATAAAGGTTATCGTCTATATAATCCCTTGACTAACAAACTTTTTGCTAGTTTTGATGTTATGTTTAATGAGAAGAATGTGACAAAAGAAAGGCAGATCTCCAGGGCTAATGAGGAAACCTAGCTGGGACAATGTGATTGGGCCATCTTTTATCTTTCTTACATGTGTTTTTTTTTTTTTTGCTTTGGTCTAGTCTAAACATTCAGATGGTCCTAGTCCTTCACCTTTGCCCATCCTAGTTTTATTATTGTTGTATTTTTTTCTTTTCTTTGTATGATAACAGAACAAAATAATTAGTTACAGATTCGACAATCTGTTACAACAGATTGTCCATACTATACCTATAAATACACGTTTCTTCATTCAAAAAAAGATGATAAACCCTTTCTACAATTTATTGAGTTTCTTATCACAGTATTAGAGAATTGAGTAGCTCTTTTTTTTCGTTTTTTGGGTTTCATCCTCTATCAGTTCTCTATACCCTCTTTTGACTCCCTCTATTTTTTTCCATCTTTCTAGCTTCTTCTTTCCTTCTTCACCATGTCAGGAGCTCCAAGTCCCTCCTATGCCAGCATAGCTACAAATCAAACACAATATTAGTCACCTACACAAAACTTTCTTAGACCAGAAGATCACCCAGCCAGTCCTTATTACCTACATCTTAGTGAAATTCCTTCTTTGGTTCTAGTTTCCTCTCTTTTAACAAGTTCTAATTATCACTCTTGGGCAAGATACCTATGAATGGCACTACTGTTAAAAAACAAATTGAAGTTCATTGATGGATTTATCCCAGTATTAGAAAAAGAAGACCCATTGTTCATGTATTGGGAAAGATGTAATACAATGGTACTCTCATGGCTTCTAAGATCTGTTTCAAATTTTATAGCGCAAAATGTCATCTGGTTTGATTCTACAGTGGAGGTTTGGAAAGACTTAGAGGGAAGATTTTCACAAACAGATTCCTTTAGAATATCATACCTCCAAGAATAAATATACAGTTTCAGGCATGGTAATCTTTCAGTAACTGATTATTACACTCATCTTAAAATGTCATGGGATGAATTCTTTAATTTAAGACCCATGCCTAAATGCAAGTGTGAACTACAATGTGACTGTGATGTTCTTGCTACATTCAAAACCTATCAAGATGGGGACTACGTTATCAGATTCCTAAAAGGCTTAAATGAATCTTTTTCTACTGTTAATTCCCATATTATGCTCATGGATCCCTTACCTGATATAAAAAGAGCCTTTGCCATGCTGGCACAACATGAAAGACAAATGACTATCACATCACAACCATCCTTACCCTCTACTGTTATTGAGCCACAAGCCTTCTTTAGCAAAATCGATACCAGAAGAAATTTCCAACAAAACAAAAAACCTATTTATACCTTTTGTGGAAACACAGGTCATATAGAAGCAAAATTCTACAAAAAGCATGGTTACCCCCTTAATTTTTCACCCATTTCTAGATCAAATTTTACAAACAAAGATAGTAATCAAGGCAAATTGAAAGCAGTCAACCAAGTAGAAACTCACCTGGATGGTCTCACTTTAGACATCGAAAATTTTTCTCTTGCTAAGGAATCAAGACAAGATCCTGCAAACTACAGCCTCACTGCAGAACAATACACACAATTACTATAGATTTTGCATAAGGATAATGACTCAAAGGAGAGATCTGTCAGTGCACCTCAAATCAACACAATTTCTACTGATCAAAAAGGTATATCCAAACCTGATATTCTTTCTGATTTATGGTCATCCACTTGGATTCCTGATTCTGGAGCTACTGACCACATCAGTTGTTCCTTAAATTTTTTTACAACCTATAAAACAGTAGATTTTTTAACTGTCAGACTACCAAATGGCCACTCTGTACTGTGACACATATTGGTAAAGTCAACATTTCTTCTCTTACTCTCATCGATGTACTTTTTGCGTCTATATTCTCCTTTAACTTGATTTCAATCAGCAAGCTTACTAATTCTTTTCCCTGTCAACTAATTTTTTCACCTCATTCATGTCAAATTCAGGACATCAAAACTATGAACATGATTGGTTTTGCTAAACAAATCAAAGTCCTCTACCATCTGACTCTAATAACTCAAGATCACAGCCCAATCCTTTGTCGTATTTCCACACCCCAAGACAATTTGTGGCACATGAGAATAGGACACATTTCTAACCAAAGGCTATAAACTTTATCTAGAAAAGATTCGACAGTTATTTTTCAGTACACAAAACAATGTGATATTTGTCATTTTGCTAAACAAAGAAAATTATCTTTTCATCCTAGAAATCAGTACTATACTCACCACCTCGATTAGACCTTAATATCTTAATTTTCCTTTCTAATTGGTTTTCAACCTCTGTTTTGTATTTCATAAACATTTCTTCTGCATCACTTTTATATTTCAATAAGTAAATCTTAGTAAATCTAGAACAATCATCTACAAAGGTAATATAATATCTCATGCCTCCTTTACTCATACTATTCTTAAAATCACCCAAGTCTGTGTACACCAAGTCTAACAATTGTGACTCTCTCTCGGTCACTGACTTAAAAGGTTTCTTAGAGTGTTTAACCTCAACATAAATTTGACATTTTTCATTTCATTAGTGATTTGATTAGGTAACAAGTTTAAGCTTTGCATCTTCTTAATTGACCTCACATTCATATGCCTGAGTCTAGAGTGTTATAAGTCTAAAGACTCAACAATATAACCAGAAGAAGTTGATGCATTCATTTCAATGTCAAGTACAAATAAGGCCCCATTACAAAATCCTTTTCCAACAAAGTTCCCATTCTTAGTCATAACTAGCTTATTAGAATCAATGGTTAGTTTAACACCGGTTTTGTTAAGCAATGCACCAGAAATTAAGTTTCTACATACATCAGGAACAAATAAAACATTTTCTAATCTCAACACTTTTCCAGAAGTGAGTTTGAGAGTGACCTTCCCAACTCCTTGGACAAGAACTTTGCTGGAGTTCCCCATATATACGAGTTCACCATCGGTAGTATTATTCAACTCCTTGAATAGGTCCTTATTGGTGTAGATGTGACGTGTATCTCCTGTGTCAACTATCCACTTGACCAAATTTCCAGCAAGGTTGACTTCGGACACCATAGCAATAATGATCTTCTCATCATCACCAGCTTCAACCATATTAGCTTGAGGCTTACCAAAGTTCTTCTGGTTAACCCATTGGTATCCCGTTTGGTTTCCTTTCTTGAACTGTCGTGATTTCTATCCTTGGCCTTTCTTCTTATAGTTGATTCTAGCTTGACAATTGGCAGCAGGATGGCCTAGCTTGTGGCACCACCAACATTCACCATCAATCCTTTTGCGCTTAAACTGACCTTATTTGAACCACTTATTTTATCCACCATTCTTCTTGAAGTTATTAATATTTCTATGTTCTACCACATGAGCCTTAACAGTAGGGACAAGGGTGAGTGTTTTGTTCTTATCTTGTGCATAGTTAACATCCCCAATCTTTATCTGGGCTATCAACTCCTGAAGCTTCATATCTTTCTTCTTATGTCTTAGCTGGTTTTTATATTCATTCCATGAGGCAGGGGCATTAGCTTGAAACAACTCACACATGTTTATACCCTCGGCAAGGATTTCAGCAACCAGATTTTCATACTCATGTAATTGGTCCATAATTGGTTTGTCATCAACAACAGTAAACTTTAACCACCTAGCAACTACATATTTTTTAGTACTAGCATCATCCGTCCCATATTTCACTTCTAAAGCATCTCAAACGTCCTTAACAGTTTTGTTCTTGCAGTAGATATCAAACAAATGGTTGATTATATGGTTGAGTAAAATTCCCCTAACAGTACGGTTATCCTTAGCAGTCTTAGGATCGGTATTATCACTGGGAAGATCTTGAAATAGTACATAATTGATTTTGTATTGCTGAAAGTAAAAAAGAATTTTCTCAAACCATCTTTTGAAGTTTCTTCCATCTAGAGAATTTAATCTAGTAAGGTCAGGTATAATTTTTGGGGCCATAGTGAAAAAGGCAGAACCTATGAAGGGAATAGTAAGAGCAGAACCTATATTTGTCTCATTCGTAAATGATATAATTCCAACTGATACCGAAATTAAATACACAGCAACAAAATCAAAATGCAGAACTTTCCAACGACTAGTAGCAAACTTGAAAATAGTGACAAGTAGAACAACACAATTTTCGAAAGCAGTAGTAACGCAACAATTAATTTTTCGACTTAGATTGTTAGCGAAAATAGCAATAAAAATTAACTTGGAAAGGCTTATCTGAAAACAAAACGTTGTAAAAAATTACTGCCCTAAGTCAAAATTTCCCCATCTACGGTGCAGCAAGACAATAGGAACTGACTCCATAGTTAACACCTTCTCCACCAACTTCGGTGGACTCCAAAGGGTAGAATAGGAACTGTCTCCAATAATTAATAAAAGCAGACAAATAGAATTCTGTGTCTTGTTTTGAGAAAATAAGAGGATGTGTAATCGTGGGAACTTTTTAAAAAAATAGTCAAAGAGTATAACTGAGGGGGGTTTTATAGTACAATAGGGATATAGGCGTTGGAGCATAGTAGAAGTGAACGTTGACACATGAACGTTATCACATGAACGTTGATAACGTTCATGTTTGGACCAATATTAATAACCGTTTCACAGAAACTAGGTCCGATAGAGCCCTACCTTTAAGAAGATTTACATAAACAGATGCAACCTTTTTCTTTGTCACTTTTCCACATACTCTCTTCATTTGCTGCACCTCTCTTCCATTCCCTTCACACTAGGTTTTGATGGAACCACTATCAAAAGAATAAATCAAGAATGGAACGGTGATTCAGTGAACCAAACACCCATAAATGATCAGCCGTAACCTTTCCTTTTGTTGGAAAATGTGACGGGCCCGAAATATGGAGGAGTGCATTGGAGGAGAAAGAGAAAGCATTAGGCTTGAAGTGGGGCATTTTGATTTGGCTCTTTATAGGCTTATACGTGCTTCTCTTCTTCTTCTTCTTTCCAATGTGGGACATTCCCACTCCAATATTCCAACACTCCCCCTCAAGTCCAACTGGCCTGGCCCAGTTGTGACTTGCCTTCAATTTTTGTCTTTCTTTTTATTTTTTTGCCTGGGCTTGTGTTCACTTGGAGTCTCAGAGGCCACAACGTCTTTCTTAGGCTTGTACTCTTGTTGAACCTCAGAGGCCACAAGTCCATCTTTTTCTTGCTTGGATCTTTCTCACATTGTTGCGCCTTTTTGGCCGCAGGTCCTTTGTTTTTCATATGCCTAGGTCTTCCTCATTAACCCTTCTTTAGTGTTGGGCTTCAGGTCTTGGGCCATCTTTCTTGGGTCTTCCTCACTGAGCCTTCTTGTGTGGGCTTCAGGTCTTGGGCCGCAGGTCTATTGTATGGCAAGATCTTCATGGGCCGAAACAAAGCCGTTGGGCTCTGATACCATATTGGAAAATATGACCGGCCTAAAATATGGAAGAATGCATTGGAGAAGAAAGAGAAAGCAATGGGCTTGAAATAGGAGGTCCACCACCAAAATGCCCTTAGGCATTTTGATTTGGCTCCTTATAGGCTTATAAGTGCTTCTCTTCTTCTTCTTCTTTCCAATGTGGGACATTCCTACTCTAATATTCCAACACCTTTGCTGCTTTTCCACCTTCTGTCCCCATTTTCTGCACCTTCTGTTGTATGCCTTTCAAGCTCCTAACTAATTTTTTAGTATCTTTCGCATTTTGAATATGTGTTAGCTTTATCTCTACTTCAGCACTCGATTGAGGAAGCGATGATTTCAATTGAGCTTTCCGAAGTGATGGTGTGGCACTTACCAAAGTTTTAGTTACTGATAAATCAACTACCCCAGTTGATGTTGTTAAGGGACATGACTTACTATTAGAACAAAGTTGAAATAAGAGGTACTGAAATAGTAGTTCTGGGATTTTATAGAAGGCAGAGACACAAAATTTTGATAAAAACTCTCATGTTTTATTCATTTTTGATATGGGGTTTTTATACAAGATTTACAAAGGGAACGGTATAGGTAACAAACTTTCTAAAAAACTACTGACAAAAAGAAAGAAAAGGAGGAGCAAGAATGGTTTGTGAATTTACAAGCTGGAAAATGAATTTGTGAAATGTTTGTTGCTGCGGAGATTTTCTTTTGGACTGTTTGCGTTGATCTGTGCGTTGGGCCTTCAATATGCTTTATTTATTTGTGAACCCGTCTGTGAGTCTTGTACTGTACAGATTTCCTTCCTGCGATTTGTAGAAAGTGATCGACTCTTATTTTCTTTCTTGGGTTTTATTGAAGGCCATTTTCTGCTCACATCCTTCACCTTAATGGTGGGCATTCAGATTTCCTCTTATCAAAGTTTGTTGCTTTGCCTAAATCGTGCCTCATTTTCTCCTCGAAGTTGCTTATCCCTTTTCTCCTTGTAGTAGCTGTAAGATCCACCTCTCCATTGGAGAATTTTGCTTCTGATTCCCCTATATCCCTATATTGAGGCTTTCTGTCTTTCTGGCTTTCACAGTATTGAATTTCCATCATTTTGATAAACATCTGGTTCAATTCCTCTTGCTTCTCTCCGCTCCATTCAGTTGAGGCCAATAACATTTCATTGCTTTTCTGATGTTCAATTGCATCAGCATCTGTTTCCATATGCACAGAATCATTCATTTTATCTGCCCTTTTTTCTGAGACTACACCACCATCAGTAGTCTCAACAAGATCTTGGGGTCCAGGGGCAAATCCAGATTTCAATGTTTGTTTGTGTTGGAAATTAAACCATGTTTTGAATTGGAATGGCTGATGACTTTTCAAGTTTTGATTTTTTTAAGATGAGTTTTTGGAAGTCTTAAGTTATTATGTGTTATTCATGTATATATCTTTTGAGTGCTTCTAAAAGTTATTAATTAGGAATTATCGAAAGAGTTACTAGAATTATTTTTTGAGTTCTATAAATACCTTTATAGTCAAGACTTCTAAAGTAAAAGAAAGAAAATTTTTAGATTTCATAAATCCTTTTCCTATGTTGTTCCTTCTTTAAAAAAAATAGAGAGGAAAGTTTGTGTTTAAGTGATGATACCAAATATTGTTTGGTCTGGTCCCAAACTAAATGGGAAGGTTGATTATAATTATTAGCAAATTCTCATATCGACTCATCTAAAAGCTCGCAATTTTTGGAGCTATATTAATGAAGGGGTAGTAGAGAATGTAGAAGAAGTTGACAAAAGAAAAGACCAGCTAGTGTTATCTTAAATTCATCAAGGAGTAAATTACTCTAAATTTGGTAAGATTGCGGGAATAGCAAAGGAGGTTTGAGATATTTTAAAACTTACATACAAAGGAGTAGATAAAGCTTAGAAATTAAATTTTTAGTCTTTGAAGCAGGAGTATAAAAAAATTGAGATAAGCACCTCAATATCAGTGGAGCAATATTTTTCTCTTGTCATAGATCTTATCAACAAGATGAGAATGTACTATGATGAGATTAATGACAATTAAGTGGTAGAAAAAAATCCTACAAACTTTGCCAATGAAGTATGACCATATTGTAACAATAATAATAAAGTCACATCTTAAAAAATTGACAATAATTAAGTTGCAAGGCAATCTAGAAATTCATGAAAGCGGAATCTTGGGGAAGACACAGAAACTATTGGAAGAAGCATTGAAGAGGTAAATAAATTTGCTAAGTACTACATAATCAAACCAAAAGGGAGAAAGAAACAATAGAGGTCGCGGCTACACCAACAGAGGATGAGGTAATTCTAAAGGAAAAAATTTCAATGGTTGAGGAGGCTTTAGAGGAAGAGAACATGAATTTGACACTTCTATGCACATAATCAGTCAAGGTAGAAAGCACGGGTGTGGTGAAAGGAAAGGTAGCACAAATTAGAGACTAAATTTTTAGTACTATAATTATATATGGTAAGCATGGGCATAAGTCAACTAATTGCGGATACAGAAAGCTAGAAGCATTTGAATCTCATGCAAATGCAATAGAAAATGAAGGAGAATATTTTAACAGAAAGTATGTTTGTTACTAGCAATTCACTGAGTGAAGATGAAGATATACGGTGTATAGACCCTGTTGCAATAATCATATATGTGGTAAGAAAGAATTATTTTCTCATTTAGATTAATCTTTCAATTCAAAAGTTGAATTTAGAGATAATGGAAAGCTTAAAATTAAAGGTAAAGTAAGAATTACCATCAGAATGAAGGATGGTTCTTTAAATTGTATTTATGATGTTTATTATGCTCTTGGGATGCACAAAAATTTGTTGAGAACTGGACAATTAGGATATGATATTTGCACCACGGTGATGTGAACACCATTCTCAATTCAAAATGGAAATTAGTTGCTAATGTGAAGAAGGCTCAAAATCACCTATTTCCTTTGAGGATTCAACAAGTGACACGTACATGTTTGACTTAAAAAATAATTAATGATAAGTAGTTTAGCATATGCATTTTGGAAATTTTTATTTTACAAGATTGAATTTTTTTCAAGAAAAGGTCGGGCCTCTGGTCTGTTCTTGATCACGTACGTGAGACTTGTGCTATTGGAAAGAAGCATAGAGATGCATTCTTAGTTAGAAAATCATAGAGAATTCGAAGGCCATTGAAGATTGCTTATGTCAAACCCCGTTTCCGGAGTCTGACTCTTACTTGCTTGCTTGCTCTGATACCATAACTGTCGGAGCCCATTATCGGAGTTCGACTCTTGCTCTTCATGCATGCTCTGATACCATAAATTGTCAGACCCCGCTTCCGAAGTCTAACGCTTTCATGCATACTTGCTCTGATACTATCATGCATGCAGACTATCGTAATAC
>JAOQMS010043909.1:0-11088 GCA_027563885.1 Erythroxylum longipes | reverse complement strand
TCACAATTCAATCATATCAAAATGTCATACATCTTTTAATGCATAACATAGAACACATTATAATGCATTTTCCACATCAAAGCAATTCAATAAATTTAGCAATTCAAGCATAAACACACACATAGGCATATTGCCTATTACACAATAACTATAAATAAATTACCCACCTAATTTTGCTGAAAAATCCATGCTTATTCTATAACTATCATGTTTAATTCAACAATAATATTTCGGGCCAATAGAGACTATCTAGATTACTCACAATTTGCTCCAGATAGCTTATTGCCTCGAGGTCCTGGCAATGTCTTAATGCAGTCGTTTTAATTGCTCCTCTATATCATGCAAACATACATATTTACAAATTACTACTTTGCACATTCACATGAATACTCTATTATATACACATATATATGTGTATGTATAATGCATGTTCAATGACAATCCCAGGTATATTTCCTTAATACACATTTCATATTCAATTAACAACACCTTTCAATCATTCTTTAATATCTAATACACCTTACTCACTTTACTCACCTTATTCATCATCAACTAAGTTAACTCAATATCTCATTAAAACCTAAATACATTATATGGAAGCACCCTATCATTAACTGGTTCATACATTACTCAAAGGACAACTCTTTTTTCCATAGGTCTACCCATGATTGTGGTATCCTTGCCACAATTGTGACAGAAACATTTTCTGGCCAGGCCACGATCATTGGGTAAGGGTCACAATCGTGACAGAAGCTTATTTTTGTCAAGACACAATCGTGGGTGAGGGCCACGATTGTGCCCTGCACTTTCTTCCTCCATTCACACGAATTCAACATATATTCTAACATCAATTTCACACCAATTTTCCAGAATTCACTTCCTCTAACACAAACTCATTTCATACTAATTCAACTACCAATTTGATTGCATTAAACTCTCAAACCTCTACTCATTTGATTCATTATTTTCAACTAAATCTCATCATTCATGAAATCCTATCTTTTTCCATAATGTACCTCATTCATAAGCATTAAACAATTCATTTTCGAGATTCATCATTTCAAATTCATAACTTCTTCATTTATAACTCTATTTTAGTTCAATACCATTGACATAAAACTCAAAATCCATGATTGATCATAACACCAAAAATAGAACATATTCTTATACAATTTCATCATCAATTTTCTGCACATACTCTACTTCATTTTCACATTCATTTCATTCCTAACTATTACCATAATTCATCTCATTTCAAGACACCATAGTACTCCTTTTTATTAGCTCTAAACTCACAAATTATCACTCATCATAACACAAAAGTAAGACACAACTCTATTTACCTCTTTATCCACACATTATCATATTTCAAACTTATTTTTTCATAATCATTCATCTTTTACATTATCATCATAATTGCTTTTTACCAAACAGTTCATGACTAACATTAACTCACTAAAATTTAGAACATAATCTCTTTATTAATACACCCACATTAAAACACATATAAAATTCCATGATCATATCATCAATCTCAAATTACTCATCATAAATGTTTCCTTTAACAATACCCATGAAGATTAACAAGCTACTTACTTGATAAAACTTCAAGTTCTTCAAAAACACTAAGAACCCCTAACTTCTCATATCACACGATCATCATCTTCAAGGTGGATTAGGTTAGGTTTTCTTCTGGCAATTGAAAGAAACAAGATGGAATTGGTAATTGATAGATGAAAGCAAGGTGTAACGTTGATGAAGGTTTGGTGAATAAAAATCATGAAGAAGAAGAGAAAGCCACGAAGAGGATGAAAACAAGAGTTAAAATGAAAGACAATAAGGAGTGTGTATTGCAAAATGACAAATCGTGAGAGATGAGTGGTGAGTGGTAGTGACACTTGTCACTACTACTTGTTACCTTCCTGTGGTCCCATTTAGACCCTTATTAATAACTAGTCTATTTGTCTCCAATTTCTAATCTAATTGTTTCCCAAATTTCAATGACACTTGTTAACAAATCTGAAAGTCATTAATCTAAATTTCTATTGTCATTCAATAGTTATTTTACTACCATTTATCAATTGTCTTGCTACTCAGCATTTTTCTTAGTCCAAAATACCCAAAATTTTAGAAATTTCCTAATTTCACTAAGAAATTCTAAATCAATACTTATACACACCAATTCAATTTTCAATACATATAAACCACAATTCATATTAAATATCACATTTATAAATCAATTATACCTGAAAAATGTCAATGAATGCATGTACAATCATTTTAATTTGTGCAGAATTAATATTTACATTTGTGTGCATGCTATATTATGCATGAGCATGAAATGTGCCTTTTAAATTCTCAATAATCTCTCATGTACAATATTCTAGGGTTCTAAACCTTAACATGGGATAACAGAATATTACACTTAAAACCATCTAAATTAGCTTAAATACCTCTAGCCATTGCTTCCTTAACTCATTTAAGGTTTGCTAGATAATTGTGCAATCTAAAGATTCATCTCCTTCCATTCTATTTATTTCCTAAACTAATCTCTATTGGAGTGTTAACTGAGTTTATATAATTACTAAAATGAGCTCTACTATCTGGATTGTATCTTAGCCAAGGAGCATTCATAATAGCCTTATTTAAATTTTTTTCCTAATGAACCACCTGTTTTACTAATTGTTATTATAAGTAAATTAATTTTCATCAAACTTCAAATTTGTTGTTTTTATTCTCCTTAAGAATTCCATAAGGATATTATGTCCCAAATTATCTCCTTTAACTTCACTTAAGTATAATATACTACTAAAATCCCTCAATATTAAACAAGGAGTCAAAATTCCATTTCCAATGTCTATTAAATCTCTCTATAAATTAGTTATTTGAAAAGTCAAGTTGGAGACATATGTGAATAAGACAGATAACAATTTAGATCTCGGCATAAATATAACCAAAATATGTATGAGTTAATCAGAGTACCTAATATTGATTAATATCAAAGGACTGAGGGTTTAGAATAACTATAAATCTCCCCTGTGATGTTGAAGATTAGATATGGTGGTCTAAGATTTTCTAAAAACCAAGTGCTCCCTTTGAGGTTATTCTCTTTGAGCTTTATCTCCAATAAGCCAACTAACATTGACTTCTTCACTTTAAAATGTCAAAAATAAATTTATTTTTTGGAGGATTTTAAACCTCTCACATTCCATGCTAATATAAACATTGATTTCATTTTTAAAGCTACTTCAAACTTTTCTTTCCTTCCTTCCCAACTTCCTTCTGTACAGGGTTAGCATTTGGTACCTCATATTTAGTGTTTGTTGTTTTAGAAGATTCTTCATATGTGTATAACGATTCCTTTTATCAATTCTATTTTTTCCTTTTCATAGTTTTTCCTTCTATTGATCATTTTTATCCCATTCATCTCCATACATTTGTAGTGTACTTTTATTTATTTCATTTTCTTACTTAGGAATCTATTCTTCATTTTGGTTTTGTTTTAGCTCCTCTTCTTTTTCCCTCTCCAGGTTGGTCTTCCTTTGAGCATTCCTTTATTGATCATGTTGATTATTAATAGGATTCATGTTACTGATAAGTTCCCCATAATTACCTGAGTAGAACACCTTTCCTGTTGGCCTCTAAATAGATTTCTCTTTTGGCTTAGTTAGTCTCCATTAGTAAGGGATTGAAATTTCATATTCACTCAATGAACTATCCTCCACTAACTTCTTTAGTCTTAAGGTTTCTAGAACCTCCTTAATGAATTTTAATAAAAATATGATCATATCCAATTCTCCCTAAAGAAGCAATATTCTCATTCATATAAATTGATTTTTTATAGAGCTAAAAAGATAACATAGACCTAGTTTGCTAAATATCCTGATGGAATATTAAGAAAATGGATTTAGAATGGAACAAACTTAGCTTGTTCTTATCTATACATATACCTAACCTCCATTTTCAAGTATAATTGGCTTGCCATTAATATCAGGGGGTCCTTATTTAAGAGCTTTCAAAGCATTGATGTCACTAAGAAGCTAAACAAAAAGAAGTCTTCTTCTAAGATTAGTGTCATTTCAAGACCAAGGTTGCTCAATTTATCTTCTACTCACATTTATTTATCATAGGAAAGGATGGTTATTGGTTTGTAAAGTACCTAACCAAAGTTTAGATCCATCTTATTACTTTATACTGGAGCAATTCTGGGGGTGGAGACACCGTTAGAGGATCTTGAGGAGTTATATATTTCAACTTAGTGTCGGAAGAGGCTTTTCCTTAAATTTCTTAGTTTTTATTGGCTTCACTAATTTTTTATTAATTTATTTTGAAGTTTGAAATGCCTCTTAGCTAACAACTCCTTTAGGATCAATATGTTGAGCTTGTTTAGAAATATTCAACTCAGTGTTATTGTTCAGTCTTTGAGTTTTATAGATGGACTAGTGAAAGTAAATAGGATTGTGGTTGGGGCTAGAGATGGTTGAGAGAGTGATGGAGATAAGATAGTAGTAATAGTGATTAGGTGGATTTAGAAAGGGTAAGCTAGGGAAAAGAGGCTGCTAGAGAGATGGGATGGGAGATTGCTATGTAAGGCCTCTAAAGAAGGCGAGATACCTCTCGTTTCTATCATTACCAAAATAGGTAATAGAAATTTGAAAAAGAAAGGAGTAGTAACAAAATATACCAAAATTAGGCAAAAGGTTCATTAGCATATATATGAGCTAGTTAAAAGCACACTTGAAGAAGAGAGAAGTTGGAGAATATTTTCCCACTATTAAAGCCTTTTTAGGAAAATATTATTTAAAGGCTAACCCTTAAGCAAGGTATGTCATATCAATTAAATCTATATCATTTTAACATCATAATTTTTGCTTTGAAAAATAACTATGATGTTATTTTGTAGGCTTTTGAGAGATCAAATTGAAAGACTAATATCAAGCTTAAACCTGATTTATACCTCAATATTTTAAAACCTATGACACGTAGAACTGAAGAAATATTCAATTATAAAATATAGTTTGTGAATCCATCTAATATAGAAATTCAAATTGCAACTAACTTTATCATATTTGAAATATGTTAATTGTAGTACAATGTTCTGCCACATAAGCACAAGCGGTCTATAAAGCCATAACATCAAAGATTTAAAGAAGCTACAAGTAGTGTAGGGTTACACGAGTTTATCACTCTTCACAAGCTTTCCGTATGACCATGAGGACCTCTCCAATCATAAGCGTCTCTGATTTATTAAAAGCACTCAAAAATTAATTTATGCTTAAGAAAAACATGGGCTAAATATATCTTTTATTATGTCTATGCTAGCATTTATGAGTAAACATTATACAAACTCTATTATAATTTGGAAGTGCATCCTTAAATTTTTTGTAATATTTTAGGAAAAATAATTTATTTTAATACCATTACTAAGTTTATTATATATGAATTTTTTTAATAGAAAATATTAAAATTAAAATTTAATCTATAAGTATCTGGAGAATTACTAGATTTTTTTTAAAAAAATAAAAATGGACTGTACTTTAGTCAATGTTTTAGCTGACTTTAAAATTCAAATTTGAAGTCTTCAAAAGACAGAGTTATGACATATAGAAACATTCTATATATGCGTTATTAATTGTTGCTAGAAATAAAAGAAATAAGTAATGTTTTACATTATTCTTATTATTATTTGATGATCATCTAACACAATTTCACTATAAACTCTAACCTATTAGGAAGTGGAAAAGTACAACTGGTGTAAATAGATTTTGGTGATGAAAGTGTTATCTGCAGTATGTCATGCTCTTGGAATAAATTAAACTTAGATTTTGTGATTTCTTAAGTATTGAAACGAATTAAAAAAATGTGACGTAATGTTATAAATTTTCTTTTTTAATGCAATTTAATTCTTTTATTTTCTTTCTTTATTTAACTTACTAAATAATGCACATTTTATATAGATACTTTCAGGTAATATAGCATATGGACCCCTCCATCAAACAAACTCTTTCAAATGCAGGATTCATTAAAGAGTAAACAATTTGAAAGAAAATAAAAATGGTTAGAAATACACCACTAAGAATTTAGAAGAATATTATAACATGGAGGTAATTAAGGTAGTTTTGCTCTCTAATATATTAATACCTAAACTTAATTTTTAAAAAACTATAAAAGGGTACAATTTTCCTAAGATGTTTCCTTTTTCTATGCTTGATTAGACATGTGACTTATATGCACATAAATTAGCCTAAAAAATTAACTAACATTTCAATTGAAAAATTAGGTTTAGAAGGAGAAGCAACAAATGAGGTTATTTTGTCTACCAATAAAACTAGAGAGTTTTATTTAGTAGTATTTGATAAGGGATACAAAGAGTTTTCTTTTCTCATGAAAAATGCACATTTTTCATAACTTTGATATGAAGCTTTCACATAAAACTAGCTTAGATGTAAAGATCTATAAGCAGGCAAGGTAAAATGGGCAATATCAATAAAAACTCAAGAGTAAGTAAGTATTAGAATACATTGTTATACATCAGTGAAAATCTTCAAATAGGTGATATTTGGATGTAAGATCAAAGACGCAAAGCGCAACTAAGTTATGCTAAGTTTGAAGATACATAAAGGCACTTAACTTTGACGAAAAAGTATATAAATTTGCATGGTTTAGTATATGATAGCTTAGATTATTTCTAGTTTAGGTAATGGAAAAATGTGACTACACTATGGACATGCTTCGATGGAGTATGCACAAAGATGGCTCAAGATAGCTAAACTAAAGGCTTATTAACACATTTGTCTTTAGGAGGTGATTATTTGATGAAACATGGTAGGATTATAAAAATAGTGAGCTAAAAAACTGGGATTACTACCTTACAAAGCGGGAGAACTTCTTCAAGGTGTAAGAAATTGGAAAAATGACCTAGCAATGTATTAACATCTTCCAAAACTTATTTCACATATGCTAAAGTGGAGTTAGTGGCCTAAAGTGGATAACTCCTCATTAAATTGTTGGAGTTAATGGATACTAGAGCTTTATTGGTAAACAATGACTTATTGAACCAATCTTACAAAAAAAAAAGGTTGATAGAATACGTGCAATCATTGGTCATCTAGCCCCTACAAAGAAAGGTATGATTTCTTTCTTGAAACATTTTTAAGAGTTAACGATGGAGCTTTAAGAAACTAAAAGAGAACTTAAGAAATATTTGAAAGCTTATGAGGAGATGAGCTATAACTTATTGATGATCAAATATGTTATGCTTAGGCATAAATTAGTGGTCTAATTAGAGAACACTTTAGTGAATGTGTAAGAACCTTAAGTTTTCAATGACAAGTAGAGTAATAAAGAGCTTGAAATGTTCTTATATGATATGAAGCAATATTTTGCAATGGTAAAGGTTTTTATTTGGAGGTGTCAATCACAATAATGTAAAGAAAAGATGATGAAAAGTTATGGTAGAAGATGCAGACCTCCAATGATATTAGTACAGGTAGACCTCCCACTGGAGCTTAGAAGAAAATAAATAAGGAGCTAACATATTAGCTCCTCTTTAATAATACTTTATAGCTTGTGAGACAAGTTTTGAATCAATTAAAATAAAACAACTCAATGTTGGAGTATGTAAGAAAATTCATATCTTTTTGCTGTATGTGTAAAATATATTGAATGAGGACGAGTTGTTTAACTTTATAAACAACTTACAGGGTTAGGCACAAGTTAAGGTTCAGAGGTAAAATGTTAAGGACTGTTTAAGGTAATAGTGGTTGTAAATGCCTTGGTAGGTCTCCAAATGTCACCACCATTCAAACTAGCAGAGAACACAAAAATAATGGTGGAATTATGAGTGGCTTAGAGAAAGACAATGAGAAGGTATATGAAACTTCTCACTATAAGTCAAAGAAACATTCAAACGAGATATTGCTTATTTCATTTATGAATGGTCATATTTTACATGAGAACACCAAAATAGAAGGTGCGTGAGGAGTAAACCAATTTTATAATTATGAAGGATTAAGGAAAGGGAGGTTAAGAATTGACAGAAGAAGCCTACCTTAACAATTGTCTATATTAAGCATAATAAGCCTTATGAAAGAGTGTCCAAGTACAAGCAAACTCAATAAAAAGAGAAAATGGTACATAGGTGATATTATCGATTGATAACAAAGACTAAATATTATCTTCAAACTTTGGTGAAGGAGCTTTTAAGGGAATTAATTTTAACGGAGCTCCACAAATTAATGATGGAAATAAGTTTTTTTAGTGGGGTAATTTGTTAGACCCTTAAGTTTGAATTGTATAAATATGTAAGTATTAGTAAGCCCTGGTCGATGCTTGGCTATAAAATTAACTTAAAGATGAAATATTGATGATGAAATAAGACAAAGACTTGTGAGTAGGTAAGGAAAAATAGGTAATCTCAATGAAATTTCTAAAGTAGGCAAGTGTTGGCATATGTTGGTGTAAATTGTAAAAATATTCAACAATATGAGAGATTCATATACGAGACCAAAGATAAAAGGTGCGATAAATTCGTGCAAAATTTGAGGGTGTTTGAGGGAAATTAAATTTAATAAAGAGGTCAAAAGGTATGTAAATCTTTAAGGCATAGTATATGATGGCTCAAATTGTTGCTAACCTAGGTCATAAAGTAATGTGACTTCACTATAAATGTGTTTAGATGGATCATACACAAAGATGACTTAGGATGACTAAATTAAAGGCTTATTAAGGCACTTCTCTTTAAGAGACAATGATATGATGATATATGACAATAATAAGCTAAAAACTTGGGAGCACTAACTCACAAAATAGGAGCACTTCTTTAAGTAGTGTGAAAGTGATCAGTTGATGTGGCATTGAATTAAAATCTTCCTAAATACGTTTTCATATACTAAAATGGATTTAATGGCCTAAAATGTATAACTCTCCAATGATTTGGTGAAGTTAAAGGAAGAGGTGGTAACTAGTCATTGAATTGGTAGGATAATAGAGAAAGTCGATAGTTTAGTTTACATGATCCCTAAGTTCTTATAAGCTTTTATAAAGTCATTCTTAGAAGTTCATTTGTGTCATTATTATAAATTTAATTATTTATGAGAAATTCAAGAGTCCTGAGGCTAAGTTTTTGTTAACAGTTTTGAGTAGGAAGTTCTAGATCAATTTTTTTATAGAGTGTTTCAAAAAGGAAATCACATAAGTCTTTTGTTTAGTCTACTATAAATAGTTTAATAAAAGACTGAATTTTTTCATACCTCTCTCTTGTTTATTCTATTTAATTGTTTAGTGCAAAATACTTATATGTTGAGAGCTTAAGTGAAACTTATGACAAACTAAAATACTTTCATGGAATAGAAGTGGCTCGAAACTTTGATGACATCTTTCTTTATCAATATAAATATGCTCTAAATATTATTAATGAAGTAGGGTTGTCAGGTGCTAAGCCTACCAATTTTCCTATGAAGCAGAATCATCGTCTTGCTCTCGCTTTTGGTCCATTGCTCTATGACGTTGAACACGATGACTGATATATTTGACCATTACTTAATTTGAGTTGAGTTATTGTGTGCATATTATTGTTCGATTTATGCAACAACGTTGCACTGAACATTGGGATGCTATGCTCCGTGTCTTAAGTTATCTTAAAAGGAATCCTAGCTAGGGCATTCTATAATGATTTGCTTCTGATCTACAATTATATAGTTTCTGTGGTTCTGATTGGGCCAGCTATCCTCTTAGTCGACATTCTCTGACTAGCTACTTTGTTTTACTTGGCCACTCTCCTATCTCATAGAAGACCAAGAAATAACAAATTGTGTTCCAATCCTCGACGGAGGTTGAGTACCGCTCTATGGCTATCACTACTTATGAGCTAACTTGGCTTAACAGTCTACTTTGTGCTCCTGGTGTTGTGCGTCCTTCACCCATAGGCTTATATGGTGACAACAAGGCTGCATTATTTGTTTCCTCCAATCCGGTTTTCCATGAGCGTACTAAGCATATTGAAGTATATTGTCATTTCGTTCGTGACAAGTTTCAGGCTGGTGACATTACTACCCATCATAATCGTTCTTTCGAACAAATGATAGATATCTTTACTAAGGCCCTAGGGCAACGGTAGTATACTTATCTTCTTTACAAGTTGGGCATTTGTAATCCACATGCTCCAACTTGAGGGGGAGTATTAGCAATTTTGTGTGTGATATTGTACAATTGTAAATATTCTCTTAGAGATCTTTTAGAAGATAAGTGATAATTAGGAGATAGCTTTTCCTTATTCGACTGGGAGTCTTATGGCAATTGGCGTGTATTAATTATTCAGTTGCCTGAGAGAATAGTACAGAGATTAATTTCCTCCAAATTTTCTCTTAATCCCATCCCGTTTCTCGGTAACTTATCCTGTAGTAGTTGTCATTTTAGGTTGTTTCGAAGTGAAGCAGCTTTTGACAAAGCAATGGCAAGTGCATGTTTGTCACATTTAGTGGGAGGGAAAAAGGTGCATTGACAGGCTTGCAAACTTTAGGCTATATTAATGAGAAGCGAGACGAATAGTGGTTGGGGGACCACCTTCTTGGGTTGATGATCACAAGGGATTTGCCTAAATGAGTTCTCGTATTTAATTGTGGGAATATAAAAAGAAGTATATATATAACTAACGTTGCGTTTGGTTACTGTCTCTAATATGCAGAGACGGAACGAGACAAAAAATTGGAGACGGAACAGAACAAAAATTGGAGACAGTGAGGTGTTTGGTTGTGATGGACAAAACAAAAAAAATTGTCTCCGTCTCGAGGACAGAAAAATGTTTGGTCGCAGTGGACAGAACATAAAAACAGTATCAATGACGAAAATACCCCTGCAGTATAATATGATTGAAAATATGCAATTAATTGATTATTTTATAATTGTATAAATATTTATTTTAAGTGTATTTGTAATATTTTAATTACAATGAAATAATTACAATATAATTAATTAAATTATTATTATTACTTAATTAATTACATTATATTTCATTAAAATATTATTATTAATTAAAATATAACTATTCATTAATTAAAATATTAATTAATTAAAATATTATTATTCCTT